>JAHWFP010129604.1:94636-131028 GCA_023313725.1 Lithobius niger
ATTTCATGATAAACGTTTGTTTTCCTTTATTTGATAAGCAGGCCTGAAAGTACCATAGGTTGTAGAGAGAGGGGGGGAGGAAATTTTATTGAATGAATCAGAAAGCATCTGAAAACACCCTGAAATTAGATTTTTAATCCTCTTCTTACCTTTTTTTTCCTTAAATTTTTTAAATAAAAGTTTATTTTATTATCTTATAATTGCAGGTATAAAAGTGCCAAAGGTTTCAAACGGGGAGGGCGGGGCTGATATTTTTTTCTTGCTACCTATTAACGGAACATTTTCCAACGAAATATAGCCTAAGTTGAAGTTTAATCAAACATCAGCGAACACCCGAAGAAGATAATTTTTCATTCTCTTCCTTACCTTTTTTATGGCCCTAAATTGTATTAATGAAAGTTAAGTTTTACGTTTCTTAAGGGTGGCAGGTTATTGAATACATAAAAATGATGTAGAGATTTAAATATTTTAAAAATCAATAAATTACGATTTAAAAAATAAAATAATTCTAGGTCTATTGATTAACATGAAGCTATGTCTTAAGCAACCAGCAAATGCAGTAAAGCAGGGAAGCCTCACGCAGCCCCTGCGCATGAATACAGAAACGTAACGAAGATCGGGCTCCAAGGTTGGTCAGTCGTTACCTTTAGGCTTGGATTATTTTTTTCTGTTTTTTTCTCACTCTCTGTATTGTGGAGTCCTCATTTGTGGCTCCACAATGGCTGCCTTCAAAATTGCGGCAATATGTCAACCCTACCCAGTTTACCCTAATCTACCTAATAGGTTAGCCCAATCAATTGTGTATAGCATTTGTTACGTCACATGACTTCCTGTACCCCTCCCTATTTATACCACAGTTAACAGGAAGTAAACTGTCTTTTCAGCTGTAGCCTACACACTGGTTAGTCCATGTCTTTCCTTTACCATTGGTGCCCATGCTGGGCTTAGGTGTGTCTACGCCAAGGACATCACATAACTACACCTTCATTTACGGATTTCTGTAAATGTAAGTAGAGATTTAGTCCTTGTGGATAAAGTCCGATGCAATAGGATTTTAGTTGGAATGCTGCCGTCAACGAATGCACAATAGTGGTGCACAAATTGTTGTTTGATGGCAAGTATATCAGGAAAGCATCGTACATTAGGTTGGTGTTGATCGGGTCCAGGCTATGGTGCTGATGTCTTTTCACCATTTTAACTGGTGGTGAGGCCTGGGAAGGAGCAGATGCGTCCATCATGGTTGCTAGCAGGCGAATGATGTTTTGACAGCCAATCTAGTTTTTGTCTTTATATTATTATTCGTATTAATATTTTATATTTTAGTAAAGCAAATGGATATGTTAAATTAATATAGTTGTGTTTGCCCACTCATCAATTTTTTCGACATAACCTTTATCCAGGTCGAATTGATCGGAAGAGAATACGATGGATTCACGACTTGTAATACCATCGAACAATCCATTAATGTTTTCACTATTTGTGCATTTCAGCATAACGAATCTTATCATCTTTCGAACATATATATTAAGTAGGTGACGCGATATTTCTCCATTACATAGTGAATATGTAATTTGACAAGGTCTCGTTATCGGCCAAGGTCAGCCAAGGTCTCGTTATATATGATTACTTCCGATGGTGCTACCAAACCCATCGACCACCTGTCAAAAAGAGGGGTCATTCCATTCCATGTAAAAACAAACGCACCGATCTATGTGTTTATAGTTAAAGGGATATACCTCCCAGAGCCATTTTTCTCGATCCTCCACATCAAGTATGGCCTCAAAGCTTTATTTCCTTACCGTTAGTCTTTCCCTTGCTACAAATTCTTTTTAAAATATGGCGTCTAGGAGATTTTCTGTTGAATATAATGGAACTTTATTTACGAACGACCAGTAACTATATGATGCATTGCGCGCTTACAATAACCATGACGTTTTATCTCTGTGTGCATGTACTAATTTGCTAACAATTACTATGAGATCAAAAATCTAAAAGAGTAAGGCGGTTAAAAATTAAAATTAATTATTCCAATAGGTCGCCGAAGTAAAATTATAAGAAACTACCTTCGAAAATTATAAATTGTGATGTTAAAATACGATAATCAATCCAGTTTGGGACGACATGATTAATGCGTTCATGCTGGTTCGTCTATTAGCTACGTTCTTCAACACAGCTACTATCTCAGATGACTTTTGGTGTTCGTATATACATAGAAGGCGACCAGCGCAAACTGTTATAAGGCAGGCCGGGTGTCCCTTTAAGGGGATTGTTTGTATATTTACGCACTTGCACCTGTTGCTCACCTTTGAACGACGTGTAAGTGAAAACATGTCACTCCTCAGATAAACCATCAATGTGAGTTTCAAAGGTAAAGTTATTTGTATTGCCATATTAAAATTAATCATCCTACTAGCGTAATCGCTCGCTTCGCTACACTCGAAGAGCTTTTATGCTGCAAATCTTGTGCTGCTGACAGACATCCCATGTCTAAATAGCTCAAGCAAATGGTCAGAGTGCAGTACGCGTTTTTTTGTAAAGATTCACTGCATAAACAAATGATATCCATAAATCATTCCAACAGTCTGGCCATCCGAGAGCTACGTGCGCATCGATCAATGCTTCCAGTAATTTCTTTGATTCCATCACAAAATCATGTGCTGATTATTTTGTATTGCTCGATGCAAACTAATTGTAACTATTGCTCACAGTTAAACATCACATAAAAGTGCCTGCATTTCATCTGTATCATTCAAAACATACGATTTATTTCTTTGCACATTTGTACGTCTTCTCCTCCAGAAGTAATCCCCTATGAAGGTGAGAGATAAAAGATTGAGAGAGAGCAAAGTGCGACAAACATTGAAAAAGTTTACTTTTCGTGCAAATCCCTCGCTCTGCTCGCTCAATTCATGCACCACCGTGCAGAAACACCCTTTAGCATCCTTGGCAAAATACGTCGTCCTTTTAGGTTATTTTTGTGTGTATCCTTTTCCAGCTCATTTCTCTTCACTTGAAGAGGTTTTCATAACAAACTATGACGTCATGAACAAACATCATGAAAGTTTTAAAAAACTTTGACGTTATTTTTTCTGGGTTTTAAAATAGGGTTTTTAGTGTTTTTGAGGGTCATAGGCTATTAGTTACAGCGACGAAAATAGGCCTATACTGAGCACAATTTAATTATATTTCGTTTTGTCCTACTCCCATTTTTGTAGGTGCTTTGGTTCCAGAGGAGTAGACGTACAAACACACACACACATCATACGTCCTTAATGATGTAGATACTGGATCGGACGAAGCTATGAAAAAACAAATTAAACAGGTATTAGTCCAAGTCCAATAAACTATTACAGCACACATCAATCAAGATATGTTCATTATTTAGTAGCGTTTATATAGATTAATTGACAACATGTATTTTCACCAGAATAAATAATTATAATTAAATAAGCTAATAACTGGATTTGCGTTTAAACTGTAAATACATAAAAGGACATAAAGGAAAAATTATAAACCTAGGCTTATGATTGGCTCACGACTTACACACTAAATAAAGAGAAAAAAGGTAGATAGTAAATTTGAATGGCTGACTAGATGTTGGCGGGTCGTACTGTTCAGTTGAGTCCGATTGTTTGCTCAACAGTAATTGACGATTATCAGTTTTATATTGGCATGGTTTCTGGAGGATTTCAACACCAATAAGATCATTTTGCATGCCAATTTTATGAACAATTATGATGCATACGGCAGTATAACAATGCTTTGATGAGACAAATTATCGCTACAATTCGCATAGAATTTTGCAATTGGTTTAATCTCTGTAATTGACTGTGCTTATCATTTGCCAACATTCCTACTCTGCAATATTATTCTATTTGAGTCTTTCATTTGTACAGTAATTATTTTGTTTACAATCTTGAGCCTTTCTTCATTGGTACGGTTTCTGGAACATTTCTGGCATCAATAACGTTCTTTGCATGTCAAGGTTAATAACAATTACGTTGACATGTTTGTATTGCTTACAACATAATAATGATTTTGCGGTTGGAGTAATAGATGTAATTATTTGATTGACATTGGTAACTTTCTGCATTTTTTCTTCCATTTTTCAAGATTCCTATTTTGTAAGAAGACCATTTGAGTTGTTTGTCGATTACCACAACATGTTTTTGTGAACTAATTAATCTAATTACATCACTCATGATCTTAACAATGTTTCTTACTTTATTCATGCATCTCCATTCTCGGAGCCCACGCTCATTATCCACTTGTTGATCTCTCTGTAATGTGTGGTGCAGTGGTAACCCGGACCACTGCACTGTGACTGAGGTTGGCGCTAATGACCAAGCTGTCGACGCGCCATTAAGCCTCATCTCCCCCCCCCCCCACTTGTTGTAATGGCCGGCGTTATGCATAATGAATGTGTAACGGGATTTTTGTTTAAATTAAAAAGCACTTGTACAATAAATAAGAAATCAACTCGACATTATTGATCACAGGCTTTCCTCTCCCTGAAAGTGCCTCTGGTGGGTGAGGTCAGGCTCCAACTCGCTAACTTAACTAGGTACCTGACGACTTATTGGTTTAATATCTGTGTTTTGAAATTCAGATTCAAACTTAAAATAACTAGGGCTGTCGTCACTGCCACTGGCGTCACAATGGAGCGGGCTCCACTTTCTGTGTTGTTTGGATGTTTGTCCAATAAGGGTCAGCATTTGAAAGTAGTGATATCAGTCAACCAGGGAGAGGCAGCCAAAGTATCCAGCTACTTATCTGGAGAATATCATGAAAACGTCATCAATGCAATTTCTCTCTGTGAATGGTGGAAACTCATCATTTAACTTTTAGTTTTTTTTACCACTGCACGTGTCCCTTACATTTTCCATAATTTGAATGTAGGCTGCATTGGGATTTAACCTCAACATGCCCAAAACATAAGGGCTGGGCCGATCACCTTTGTTCTACCCAAGCCGATAGTAAACGAAACTGGTCGATGCCAAATCCCTACCCGTTTACCGATAACAAATTCCTGAATAAAATTTAAATATTTGTCTTGTAATTTCTATACAATAAGAGAGAGCTGCTTGTGGTTTGGACCATTAGAAAGCTGTTGAAAAAACCTTGAAAATAATCTATTCAAACATAAAAATCAGTCGACGTAAAGTGAAAATATCTTCAGTTTGGTTTATTACGAATCTATCTGGACTTTATCTACTGATCTTGATTTCTACCAATATTGCAAACGTCGGTAAGGAATTACGTGAGACATTCTTAATTGGTAATCGGGATCAACCCAACCTTACAAAATATTATTTTAGTTGCTTAAAGTTAATAGACACATGTCTGCTAGTGAGGCTACCTGTTTAAATGCAAAGTGACTCTTTTAACTATCGGATGCCTTTAACAATTACAAACGGCATCTTGTTGTTATTTGAATTTTGACTCTAGCAATTGGTCCATTTTGTCACCCTGATGGTTCGTCAACCCCCATATCCGATTACAGCTTTTTTTGATAAAACTTATCCAGACTCGCGGGCTACTGCATGCAAAGTATGGAATGGATAGCCTTTGTGGTTTTCGCATGAAGCGAGGTCTAAGATTACATTGGTGTGTGATCATAGTAAAACTACGCTTGGACCTTGGTCCATTTTGTCACCCTGATGGTTCGTTACCCCCGTCCGATTCCGGATTTTTTTTTGGATAAACCTTATCCAGACTCCCATGCTACTGTATCCAAAGTGTGGTATGGAGAGCCTTTGTGATTTTCACGTGAAGCGAGGTCTAAGATTATATTGGAGTGTTATCATAGCACAGGTACCCTCAGCCCTTGCTATTGGTCCATTTTGTCACCCTGATAGTTCGTCAACCCCATGTCCTAATCCGGATTTTTTTTTGATAAACCTCGTCCAAACTTCCATGCCACTGCATGCAATGGGTGGTATGGATAGTGCTTGCGGTTATCGCGTGATGCGCGGTATAAGACCACATTGAGTGTGATCATAGTGGACCTGCGTTCCAATTAAGACTGTGGTCAGAATTGCAGTTTGTCGTGATAGTTGCGAACTGCAAATTGTTTCTGTGAGTACCAACAATGCGAGTAGCTAGTAGCCTGTAAAACAACGGTGTAATTAAAATGCGCAGCGTCCATCAGTCTCTGTTCCAGCTAGAAATGAGACCACTGAATTTGTTACTGGCTGGTTAGTGGTGAGCATGTATGAAATGACATTGTATACTGTCAATTGTAAATTGCAACTTTATAATTTTTTTAAATTTATTGTGTTACAAGTAGAGCCGTGAATGACCTATTTATTGCGACAATGTAATTGAACATAATTTTGTTTTTATTTAAGCAATTTTGGACCAAGGCTAATTTTACGAAGCATTATCATTAAGGCCACTGAAGTCTGTTATCGCTTACTCATGGGTGGCATAGTTGCTTCTTTATGGGGGACATTTTTCTGTTAGCCATTGCCCACACTAGTCCACCACTGTTTACAATTGCAAGAAAAAATGATATTTTCTGAGACAAATCTTTAAAAATAGTGTTTTAGGCCAAAATAGAGAAACTTTAAGAAAATTATGGGACCACCAAACATAATCCTAAACCAACCAAACCTTATGGGGGCAAAAAATGAGACTGTTGTGAGCCATTACACGGGCAAGACAGCAATTTGTTTAGGCTGAAAAAGTCGAAAAAATTATGTCTTCGGCAAAAAATGACAAAATTTTAGGTACTTTGGGGATCCTCAAATTTGATTAAACCCAAATTTAGGGGGTTTCATACGTGTAGAAAAGGAAACTTTTCCTCAATATTAGTACTTTAAGAAATTTTTTATTTTTAAACATCCTCCTAACTAACTGCCGTCTTTTTTATTTAGGAAAATTGGAAATTAGCTAACAGCGAATATTAAACAATAGAAATAACGTACTTAGTTCAGTGAGCCACCTTTATTTCCAATTTTCCTTAATATTATTTCCAGCGATTTATATCTATTTATATGTCCTTTTTATTTCTAAGATTATTCATTAGTTTAAATTTTCTTCTAGAAAGGTTCCATTGAAGTTTGTGAAATTTCCAAAATGATACTTATACTGGTAGTAAAAAACACAGTTTTCTACTTAAAACCTAAAAATCACTGAATAAACTGAACACAAACCAGTTACATTTGATACATGGAATTACATTGTATTCAAGAAAAACCATACTTAAGTGAAAACACAAAATGGCAACAAATAAAAACGTCAAAGAACATTGTCTTCTGATTTCAAAATCCGTATTCTGAATGAAAATAAACCAGTTAAAACTGTTTTGCAGTTTAAAATTTGAGAACAATCTTTTCAAATTGGTGAAAATAAAGTTGGTGAAGATTGATTGTGCATTTTAACGAGCTTGAAGAAAATGCACAATCTAGTTCTGTCGCGTTTTGCGATCGCGCAGTTCAGTTTTGGCTTTTCCTACGATTTGGCTGAACTATCCGAACACTCCTCGATGGTGTGATGCTCCACTTGTGGCGTAGGTATGTTATCCAGTTTTGGCTATTTTCACAATAATGCTTAATATTTTTTAAACTAGTTTATTCCTTAATTAATTAGGTTTACTATTTTTACACCAAATAGTTTGTTCCTAGGTTAATATGCTGTTTAAATGTTTTTATTCTTGTGTCCATATGCTAATCCATGCTTTGTTACTTATATTCCTTCTTCCATACGCTATGTAATATCTTCTAACGAACGTCATTGTCATCATGACGCATGGCCATTGTGACGTGGGTCATTGATGTCACACTCTTCAGTGTGCGGTTTATTTTCACATTGTGGGAGCGGTAGACATGTCAATTGTCAGCTTTTGTATGTTGATTTGGACTTAGCCATTTTCCAACTGCGTTCTTGGTATTTGGAAAGCCGTGCCCAAGGAAGTTCCACTTCCAGTTCCACTTCTCACTCGAGGACAAGGCATCAACATGGTTTATCAAGGTAAATAACTCTCACCGTACATCGTATGAAAATATGTAGTTCTGCGGCTAATTAACCTGGAGCCATCCTTGAATTATGAGCGAATGTCACGACGAGCGATTTTCTTAGGACGGTTCTTGGCCCGTAGAACTGGAACAGCCATCTGGCTTGTAGTTTCCCCACGACAGTGGACTTAAATTTTATTCCCAAGTTTGGGCCATGTCTACGACCAAATTCAAATGTCATATTTTTAATATGCTTCGTATGTGTTTTCCATAGGTAGAGTGACCGTTGGTGCGTATATTTCTTGAGTAAACCCAAGCTTCATGAATTACTGTTTCCTGAAGCCATGTTGCCTGTGGTTTACATTGTGGAATGCACAAGCCTATTTGCCATAATCAAGTTGTGCTTCGTTACGAAGACCTGCGGCAAAACTCAGCACCAGTAGGCCTAGTTCCTAGAAAAACTGCCGGCTGATACCCCTTTTCGTTATATCACATTTTGTAATGTTCTTAGTCATTTCTTAATTCCGAATTGTATAAACGGTCATTCCCAGACACTCCCTCAATAAATGTCACCCAATGGTTTTCAATAGAATACGGCATTTAGTATATTTTCATAGTGTTTACTACAGGCCAAAACTTGTAACTCTCTCCCTACCAAGCCAAGTATTTCATCGCTGATTGAACCCGGGAGGGGCTCGTATCACCCCGAATAATACTGTACTGCGGTGAAGCCTAGCTTAGTGCTACTACGAGCTCAAATCACGCAAAAAAGCTGATAGTTCTTTTTTTTGGATATTAGCAACCAAAGAAAAAAAAATTAAAAACATTTTTTGAGCCACCATCAAATTGACAGGAAACCCTGCTGGCTGCATGTCCCACAGTAACAGCTAGTAGATTTTCAATCCTTATATGTTTTACAAATTTGCTATTTGGCATCAAGAAATGGATCCACCGAACTTAGCCCCCTTTCTAGCCTTATCAGTTACAACATTTCTAGTGCTTCTGTTTTGCATTTTCTTTAAACAAAGCTAACATATACAGAAGCTAGGTTTGAATTAATTAAATGATGGGAAGGGTACGATAAGATTCCAGCATTAGCCTAGCTTTCGATACAAATGGTAAACCAAGGTAATAGGTTTGCCTGAGTAATTATTATTTGTATTATTACGAGTTATGTGTAGTTTGAACGGTTTTGGCTGTTTTAGTTGTCTGGGTTGAAGCGGCCTATTTGTGGGACTGGTAAACTCTGTTAGACTGTCTCTTGTTTCTTACAATTCAAATGTGCAACGAAATTGTAATAGACCCAAACGTATTTTAAAAACACCTGAAGGGTTTTAATACTGTCCAGCACAGCAACTATCGAGATTATCTGTAAGAATAACTTAAGCTTTTTGAATTGCATGTATTAGTTTGTCCTATTTTTTTAGACAAAATATGCACTTTTTCAGCAGAAGTGACATAATATGTTGGTAACAACTAACAGCTATTAAACTCTTGAACATTTTTCGTGTCAGTTGGGTAAATTTGACACAATAGTTGACTTGAATGCTTAATACATAGTCTGTAGCGTATATTAAATAATTATTACATAATACAACAGTAAATGCATTAAGGAAAAACACTGGGGAGAGAAGTGCTTTGAATCACGCCAGCTGTAACCTAAGTACTAGATATTATATTTAATTTTTTTTTACTAAACTATATACAAAATAACTTGATGTGTTGCATTCATAAGCTCATATGCATTTTTATTTAACAGCGTGGCGTACTAATGATGTTGAAGTGAGGGTAGGAAACACTAAAGAAGAAGGGTTGAATAAAGTATTCAGTGCCAACAGTCTCTGTAATTATGAAGATGGTTCTGTAATACCAGAGGACTACCGGTTTGTAATGAATTGTAAGACCAGGTTGGTCGGTCGGTATGTAACCATCCAGAGAGTGAAGTTCTGTTCACATTGTAAAGAAAACAAAGTAAATATGTTGACAGTAGCTGAATTTGAAGTCTATGGATATACAGGTAACTGAAATTTATTAACAAATATATGAAATGCATACAGGACTATGTCAATAATTTTTTAGTAATAATAATCTATATTGCTGCCAAAGCCAAAAAAAAATCGACATCAGGGAAACATCGAAACATACAAAGTTAACTAATTATTAAAAATGTAGTTAGTAATATCGTTTAAGTAAATCAAAAAAGTATTGGTCTGAGTGCTGAACCTTGTGGTGCTCCATATTCAAATTCTCTCCATGTGCTGCTAGTGTTGTCTATTTTTACATTGCTAGTTCTGTTTGTAAGATAGTTCACCAAGATATTTATACATTTGCCTCTAACACCATACTTGTACAATTTTCCAAAGGGAATTTCTTTATCAAGAGTATCAAATGGTTTTTTTAGGTCTGTGAAGATAACTCCAACGTACTTCCTTTCATGCAAAGCTCGGTTTATGTTGTTTATTAATTGTAGTGCATCGAAGGTGCCTTTATGTTGCTGAAATCAAAACTGTTGTTTATTTACGATATTATTCCTATATAGAAAAGTCATTATTCTGGTGGCAAAAAAATTCTCAACAATTTTATTTAGCATTGGAAACAAGTGATTGGACTGTCATTGTTGTTATCCTGTTTATCTCCTTTTCTCGTAGATAGGTCTAAGTACATCTTTTTTTCATATTGGAAGGCCATATTCCAGTTTCAATAATTGCTGAGATCAAAAATTGCATAAAGTAGGCTATTGCTCTTTAGTTTAAAAAAATGACCCATAAACTTGTTTAATATTTATATTATTGACAATTCTTAGAATATCATATTGAGTAGGTTTAAGTATTTGAACAGAATTTTCCATCTTGTTTGCGTTGAGATGTAGATTACCTTTTTTATGAATTTTTAGGCTTTGAACCAATTTTTGTGTATTCAACTTTAGAACTTCTTGTTAGTAACAGTCAGCAAAGTTATTACTAATAGTGTCACTGTTCTGGTTACGTAAAGTATTTTTTTATTTGTTTGTCTATAATAGGTTTTTCTTTTTTTTACTACAAATTGAGTTAATTTTTCTTAAAATTTTTGCGCTATCACTATGGTTGCTGTTGAAAAAAACATTATAGTGGGTTTATTTCGCAAGTTTAATTTTGTTTTTCACGTCTTTGTTTAGCTTTTTATAACGTTCGATTAGCTCTTTTGTTGGGTTAACCCGTTTGGAAATGTGCGACCAAAGTTTGTTTTTGCAGTTAATTTTCATTAAAAGGTCATTATTCATCCATTCACTTTAAAAGATTTAGAAACTGTTATGTTTTTTTTTATGTACAGTTTTATTATTTTAGTAGATTGCTGTTAATTTGTAGTAATTTTCATTATAAATGTGATTTTGGTCTGTAAGGTATTCAAAAAGTTACAGTTTGGATTTGTAAGTTGTCTTACAATATTTAGGTTGTGCATTTGAAGCAATAAGGCTGTATAAAGAGTTTGTTACTTCGAAATCTTTGCTGTCAAAAAGTTCGAAGGTTGTAAACTAGTGGCCGCCAGTTTTATTTTTGTAAGATTTATAATAATGTATAATCCCAAGTTTTCGTTTTGTTGTAGGTTAGGTCAATGCAATATTTATTTATTCTTCTCTTGTAGGCAAGTTAATTTGTTGAGAAAAGCCCATTGATGCTATTAGATTTTCGAATTTTTCCATATTCTTTTTTCTAATTATCCTGTGATCCCTTCAGAACATTGAAATTAAAGTCTCCAAGAAGTATTAAATTAAATTGTTGATATTTATTTGTAATATGATCATTAGTTCGTTAATAAAATTTATTCTACTTGCAGATGGCTTTTTATACAGTGCAATAATCTCCAAGAGCTGATTGTTCCACTGCAAATTTTCACATATTGCATCATTTTCCTTAATTTTTATATTTGTACTGAATACATTTACATAGTTTCGTCTTCGAAACGTATGAATACAACTACTTTTTTAATTTTTTCCATAGTTGTAGAACTTTTGGTAATTATTTATATTACATACACCCATTTCTTTATCACTTATGTTAATCTCAGTAAATATGATGATATCCCACGGAATTTCAAATATTTTCAATTTGGTCAGCCAAGAATCCCAATTTAACTGACTACTTCGTATGTCTGTATGAATGTACTTCCTATTCGTTGTAGCACTATTAATAAAAACCAGTTTTGAGATCTTCAAACTATTTTAAAACCACATTTGTAAACTCATCATGGTTTATATCGGAGTTGTCATTCACTTTCTAGAATATTTAGATGACACACTTTAATAATATTTTCAAGTTCTTCTATGCTTCTGTTACACTAATTTGCTTTTCATTTTCATCTTTTTTATGTTGATATCCCCAGCCTTACACTACACGAATTTGTGCATCATTTTGAGGTATTGTTTGGTTCTTCAAAGAAGCGATTTATAATATGGAGAATGGTGCTCGTTTATGAAAGTTTTCCATGTTTCTATTTCCAAAGAGATTGTCGTTATTCAGGGTTCTTTTCTTTGAGTTCAGTCAAAGTTCAGCATCAACACGACTTGCAAACTTTATTGATCCACTGCATGTGAGTCCGATTTTTTGATGGAAGGCAGGGTGACTTATTGATGCTTATATCAATGAATTTTTTTAGGTTTGTTGCTATCCACAATACCATAGACTGTGTCTCGTAGAGCTTAGTTTTATTCAGAATTTGTTCGAAATATCAAAATATCGATATTTATACTCCTGCTGTATTGTTCACTTTCCTGCTGGGTTTGTTTAATGGTTTTGACTATTATTTTAGTTCAGTAAGATCATCTAATTCTAATGGTTCTTTACTAGCTTCCTTTTTTCAGCAAACCTTTCTTTAATCGTTTTTAGTCTATTGACAATATCTTTGTTTTCGTTTTTGAGTTTGTTGTAGTTTTCTTTATTTGTTTTTATTTGTAAATAACACATGTAATGATTATTAGCCAACTTATTTCATTTTTATATAGTTTAACTCGTGAGCTAGGGTTTTAGTGTATATTTTTATTTACTTGCCTTATCTAAGAATGCGGCCATGTTTTTATATTATTTATCAATTAGTTATTTATGCAATTAAAAATATTAGTCAGTTTTATAATGTTTTGTAATCTCTTCTAGTAATGCATTTTTAAGTTCTTTTACTTTGAAAAAGTAGCAAATTTTTTCTATTTTTTAAAATAATATGTTCAGTATATTATAATATTATTTTTTCCATATGTATTTTTGCGTTTTGTTAGCTTGTACTTTTGTGAAGTTGCTCTTAAATATTTACCATTAATTTCGTCATAGCATTCTATTTATTTATGTCATAATTTTTTACTATTATTAGAGTTATAACTTAGTCTTGTTGAACTTCTATTTTTTAACTGTTTTATTCCTATTGTATACGTTATTTTGTTTTTCTCTTTCTTTGCTAATATATTCTTTGTACATTCTTTGTAGTCTTTGTATAATATACTCCATTGGGAATTCATTCATTTCTTTACCATACCTAAATGAAACTATTTGTCTGAGCTTCATAAAGCATCTTCTTGTTCGTAGTACTTAACACAAATTGTGTACACTGTATAATTTGGGTATAGTTCCTCAATTTTATTTAACGATGTCGTTACATCTTAAATTCCGTCTGACTGTCCTTCTAATACTAAATTTTTTACCTATTTTTATTATTTAATTCTTTACGAACCTTTTTTCATTTTGTGGTTTGATTTTGTTTGTCGTTACGTCACATTGTTCATTGTGTGACAATAACTTACTTTCATTCGTATTCTGCATTTTGGGAATAGTGGTGTCTAATAGTAATGTTTTTTCTTCATGTACATATAACCTAATCCCTGTAAGCCATCCATTCAACATAACAGAATATATTTGTAGATTTTGAACCAAGCATTGCTAATTTGAATTTGTTGCCAATAACACTGCATTGTTTTTGAACATACGCATTGTTTTTAAACATAATTATCTGTATTTTCTATATAATAAAATAATACACATAATAAATAATAATAATGTTTATTAACACAAATAAAATCGAAACTCAGCTGAGTTTGTATGTTCTGACTTAAGAAATATTATTCACATTCATTATTATGCACATTTCTACACAGGACCATTTATATCAATTTAGTATGTAATTATAGTATTAGTAAGTAAAAAAATAATAATTAAAAAAGAATAATAATAATAGTAATAATAATAATAATAATAATAATAGCTTTATTCAAGTGTATGCATACATGTCAGCTAAAGCCAAACAAAAGCCAAAAAAAAAAAACATACAAAAGGCACGAAGTCTGAAAGACTTGTTTGTGCAAGCAGTTTCCACATATAATAATATTTCTTTCCATTATACATGTCTTTAACCATATAAGTAACCTATATAATTATATTGACTAACTATTTATTAAGTATGGTTTTTAAAAAATTCTATAGTTTTATTCCATTTTTTAATTTAGGTTTGCACGCTTTTGTTAGTTTTCAAGTTTATTAAATGTGTCGGTAACTTGTTCATGTGGTGTGGTATCATGTACGTTGTCCCTCTTTTCCCATCCGAGTTTCTCCATGTGGTTCAATTATCCATTTATTATTACCTCTTACAGCTCTTGTTGTTTCAATCCTTTTTTCAATTTTGAAGGAGTTTTTTCATATAATTTAAAACCTGTGTGCTTATTCAATATTTAATAGATTTATTATGCGTTTATATATGTCTTTGCTTTTTTAATTTTCATGTTTTATAATTAGTACTTTTAAAGCTATGTTTGTAACTTTTTGTAATTGTGAAATCATAGTTTTCGTTGTTCACCCATAAATTCATGTACCATAATTTATATGCGACATAATTAAAGCTTCAAAGACATTTAAAAAATTTTTTGTTATTTAATGTGTTTTTAATTTTATAAAGAGTTGGTATTGTTTTTCTGATATTTAAGCCTTATTTTTCTATATGTTTATAGAATTTCCAATTGTTATCAATTTCAAGTCCCAAATATCTGTTACAATGTTTGTGTACAATTTTCTTACAGATGCACATTGAAGTGTTACAATTATCTTTATGAATAGTGATGTCGGTTTTTGTGTCTTTCATATGTGATGTTTTTATTGGTATATAGTACGTTTTATCATCGTTCATTATAAGGTCATTTTGTAAAAGGTAGATTCTCAGTTTATCAAAATTGTTTTGTAAATGTTTATTCATTTTGTACTGTTGTAGAGTATTGAGAGTAAGAAGATATCGTCAGCATAAAGTGTTATTTCAAATTTCCATTTCGCATCTAGCAAGTCATTTATATACACTATAAAAAGTAGGGGTCCCACTATGGAGCCTTGTGGCACTCCATACTTTGTCTTCCCAAGTGCTATTTTCATCTCCAATTTTTACAGTACATGTTCTATTGGTTCAATAACTTTTTATTATGTTTAACATTTTACCTCTGAGACCACTTTTATCGATTTTTTGAAGCAGAATGTTAAATCTTAGTGTGTCAAACGCTTTACTGAAGACAATTTGAACTGCCCCCACAAATTTACCCTCATTAAGAGCTCTTGTCACATTGTTGTTTATATTTTCTAATGCATCAATTGTACTTGTTCCTTTTCTATATCCAAACTGATTTTTATTGAGGATATTGTATTTGTTAAACAATGTTTCAATTTTGGTGGCAAAAATTTTTCAATAATCTTAGTGAGGACTGGTAGCAGTGATATTGATCTATAGTTGTTTATGTTATCTTGTTCGCCATTTTTAAAAATTGGTCCTATTATTTGCTTTCAGTGCATCCGGTCATTTCTCAGTTTTTATGATACTGTTTATGAGTATTACCATTAATTCACATGTGTTTTTTTTTTGTTGCCAGAAAATGCTCTAAAAAAAAACCATCATACCAAACAAGAGCTCTTGTTTGTTTGTTTGGTTTGTTTGGTAATAATAATAATAATCATAATAATAGATTACATTGTTACATGGCTTGAAGTTTCCAAAGAAACTAATATGCGAAACAAGCAAATTTATTATATAATTCCAATATTTCATACATTTTGACACATTAGATACAGTTTTTATGTGATTATATAATATTAACAATGTTAAGCAATTTTATGTAATCATAACTTACGTACTAAAGTTTGACATTTTTTAGAATATGTATCATAATAATAATAGTTTGTTCATTATTCTACACATTAATTGTATGCATGAAACTTGCAAAATCTGTATGTGCACTGAGCAATCAATCTTTCTGTACACCAATACTTATTTGTTATTATAAGGTATTATATACAACAATATTAATAATTTGTTCTGTTTGGATGTACAATATTTGGTACATACGACAATGCACGAAGAAAAACTGCCTTTGTGAGTACTGATGTCATACAGTAATACTTCAGATTTCCGTATAGGATTTTTAAAGGTTAAATGTGACTACACTTGAGTTTTTGTTTTGTTTTAGATAGGTCATACAATAATTTACTACATTTTTTGTATGCTTCTTTTTTTGGGAGGAGGGTGAAAATCCTTATAATGTTTTGAATTAACCCTTAATTTGGTTTCTAGTTCTTGTGGTATTTCATTTAGGGTTGCCGGGATAGTAGTAGATAAATTGGTGGAAAACAAGCCCTTTTGAACAGTCCCCCAGGCCCCCTGCTGGCTCCCTCTTTCCTTTCTGCAGATGGGGGTTCCTAATATTTTTTGCAGTTGTGTTTTTGTTAAGCGTTGCTGTTTGTAGGAGCATTTTTCGACGTGTAACTTTCTCGTTGTTTGTCCTCCTTTTTTGAATATTTTTGCGGGTTTTTCTTTATTTTCTAAAGTGTTGTTGTTTGGGGAACATTTTTCACAATTTTTATGGATGAGGGGTGTGACTTTCTAGCACGTGGACCATTTAATACAAACCACTGGGCGCGGATATAAAAGGCACAGATAAGTCAGACGATCTTTATATCAGCCATGGCTCACAAGTACGAGGTGGTCTGCAGGTTCCAGTGCAAGAAATGCAAGGTTGAGTTTTTGTCGCTAGAAGAGGTGGAAAGTCATTTGGAGAAGCTTTGCATGTTAAACTTACGTGTCTCGATTCTGGAGGACTCGTTTCGTCCTACGATGAATTTTTGGCTCATCACGACCGATGCGATGGAAAAATAATTGCGTCTGAAAAAATCAAGTTTGGTGGTTTACATATATTACTAAAAATCTTGTTGTAAGTGTTTTCCGATTTGGCAAAGGCTACAGTTCACACCAAGATTTTACATTCGTTTCAAAAAAAGAACAAAGAGACGGATTCGGAAGATTAAAAAAAGGACCAACGATGAATGACTAGAGCTTCCAATGTCTGACACTGAGATTTTTTTATGTCAATACTGCAAAAAGACGTTCAAGAACAGCATATATAAACTGAGACACAAAAGGCGTCACGAAGGAAAATGTAACGTAAGCTGCGAATCGTGCGGTGAGACTTACTCGGACAGTCTCGCGTATAACCGGCACAAGTGTGGAGGGGCTGTAAAACAATGTAAAAGGGAAATTGGAGAGTCTTTACAAAAAGACTTAAATTGTCTTTTCCTAAACTCAGGCCCCGGTTAAAGGAAGAAATAATTTCTCAAATAACAGCAAATTTCCAACAAACCAACAAGGTCAGACCGTATCTACAATAGAGGATACCAGAATCGACTGGGCCTTGTCCGACGTGATTGACGATTTGAAAGCCAAGACAGAGGTGACAGACGATACCGAATTCAAGGTGAGGCCGTTCAGTTTGGATTTAGGAGGGTTTGATCTAGTCCGCGATGCTTTCAACAGTTACTTCTTAATTTTCAAGCGGGATTTTACTCAGGATGAAATGCACGACGAGCCTTTGATTTTGTTGGAACAGTACGAGGATAAATATTGGAAGCTTTTAGAACAATGTCGACGTCTTATGGCAAACACAAAAGCTCAAAATGGATTATGCATTCTCTTCGAAAAAGCTACGGATAATACGGAAACTATTAAAGCTTATTTTAACTTCAACCTGGACAGGGTGGGGAGCAAGGAGGTTCTTTCAGAAATGTCGAACAAGATTCTGCATAGTATTGGACAGTTTGCTGTAGAAGGAAGTGGATGGGTTGTCAAGCAATGCGTGTGCACCGAAATATGCCTTGGAATTTATAGTCCTTTTGCAGGGAATGATTACGTAACACTCCGCAACAACCTCGTACTAGGTCCCAATATACTGGTCAATGTGCATAGTGAAGATGATAGATGTTTTCTGTGGTCCGTGTTGGCTAGTTTACATCCTTTCCATCTTTGCAACATGAGTGGGATACGAAACATTGCCTGTCTCGTGTGCACAAGTTAGTTGTAGGTGTGTTGGACTTGTTCCTTTATTCAAAATCGTGGCGTTCGAAAAAGCCAAGAACATTTCGGTATCTGTGTTTGGTTTCGAAAATGACGAGCCTTGCGTTTATCACGTGAGTTCTTTAGTTGAAAGTAAGCATCACGTTGACTTGCTTCTTCACATCAGACACTACGTAACGATAAAAAACTTCAACAAATTCATCGCGAGTTTCAACCCCAACAAGCGCTTGAAGTATTTTTGCAGGCATTGCTTACACAGTTTTCAAAATCGTTTCAGGTATGAAAACTACCACCTTCCCTCTTGAGAGGGCGTTCCGTTTCAAAAGACCTCATTACCCGACAATGACGTTATCCAGTTTAAGAATTTCAAGAACGAGCTCAAAAGGTCGTACATAGCTTACGTGCACTTTGAAACAGCACTGCACCCAGTCTCTAGTTGTGATGGAAACCACATACACCAAGCTAGCAGTTTTTTCTACGTGATTGTTGACCCCTTAGGTAGAGTATTTTCCAAAAGTTGTACAGAGGAGCAGAAAAAACCGTGGCTTACGTGGATTCTCACAAGCAACGAATGAAACATTTAACCAAGGAACAGGGGTTGTTGTAGAAAGAAGCTGTGGTGTGCCATATCTGCAAACAAGGAGCATTTACCCCTCCCCAAGAAAAGTTTAACGGGTTTACGAAATTACGAGACGAAAACCACATCACCGGTGAATTTAGAGGTGCCTCGCATAGCAAGTGTAACTTTTCTTACACTTTGAAGAAAAACATAGTGGTTGTTATGCATAATTTCGAAAAATACGACAGTCATTTCGTCGTGAAGGGTTTGAATTCGTTTAAAGATTTAAAGGCTTTGCATAATGGCTGGATCATCGCTAAGAACAAGGAAAGAATCAGCAGCATGAAGTTGGGAGGTTTTACTTTCACAGATAGTCTAGCATTTATGACGCCATCGTTGGAAACTCTAGCTTTGAATTTAAATAGCTTCAGCGTCATGGACAAGCTGTTCGAAGGTGAATCCTTGGAACTCGTACGAGGCCTTTGGCAAAAAAGTGTGTTTCCATATGAATACCTGACAAATGTGGAAGTGTTTGAGGAGAAGTGTTTACCTCCCACGTCGGCATTTGCTTCGTTGTTGAAAGGAGCGATCAGCTCCGAATATTATCAACACGTGATGAAGATTTGGGATTTAGGCCAATGCAAAACGATTGGAGATTACCATGATCTGCATTTGTGTACAGACGTTGGGCTTTCAGCCGATGTCTTTGAAAACTTTAGAGCGACAAGTTTGGCTAGTTACGGATTTGACCCTTTCCATTACATTTCTACACCCTTTCTATCTTGGGACGCGGCACTCAAGAGGACGGGGTGTCTTTGTATCGCTTCACTAACATTGACATGCATCTTATGGTGGAAAAGGGCATACGAGGCGGGGTCTCGTTTATAGCTAGAAGATATGCTACAGCAAACAACCCGTATTTACCATCTACCTTTGACCCTGATAAAAAGAATTCTTACATCATATTTTTGGTCTTCAACAACTTGTACGGTTGTGTTATGTGCGAGTATTTACCAAGTGGAGAGTACAAATGGGTGCCGGAAAACTGGCTCGAGGATATAAATATCGATAATTACGGAGATGCGAGTGATACGGGGTTGATATTAGAAGTAGACTTGGAATATCCGGAGATGCTTCATGCATCGCACAATGATTTCACGCTAGCCCCGGAGCACATGAAAATCACAAAGTCTATACTTTCTCCTTTCAACCATCGGGCAATCGAGGACTTGCAGTTAACGTACAGCAAAGGCCTAAAGCTAACCACTAACCTTTGCTCAAAGAAAAAGTATGTGGTGCACTATAGGAATTTGAAACATTACCTTTCCCTCTCTGTCGGCATGGTTCTCAAGAAAATACACAGAGCAATCAGTTTTAAGCATTCGCCTTGGCTGAAACCTTACATCGAGCTTAATAACGAGAAACGGCAAGCGGCTACACACGATTTTGACAAAACCTCTACAAATTATTTAATAATTCGATTTTTGGTAAGACAATAGAGAACAAGCACAAGAAAAACAACGTCTTGATAGTAATGATGAAAGTGAAAGCCCTCAAGTACACATCTCACCGACACACCATGAGTTTCACTTCTCTAAGCGAGGATTTCGTAATTTTTACAAAGACTCCCGCAAACATCATCTTGAACAAGCCCATCGTGGTTGATTTTAGGATCTTGGAACTGTCAAAGCTATTAGTCTACCGGTTTTCACTATGACCACATGATGAAAAAGTGGGGACCGGAGGGATGTAAACTCCTAGTCATGGATACGGAGAGTCTGTGTTATTTGATAGAAACGGACGATGTTCACAAAGATATGGAAGAAGATGTCATTGTTTGATACGTCTGACTACCCAAAAGAACATTTCTTGCACTCCAATGTCAGCAAAAAAGTATTGGGAAAATGAAAGACGAGAGCGCGGGATGCCCAATTTCCGAGTTTGTATGTTTAAAGTCAAAGCTCTACAGTGTTTTACAGTCGGATGGGAAGAACAAAATGGCTTGCAAAGGGATTAAGAAAACAGCACAAGTAGTGCACGAAACTTATAAGAATGTGCTGTTTAATAATAGCGTCATGAAAACTCTGGGGTCTTACATTCATTCGGAGGTGCACAAACTAAAAACCGTCACCATCAACAAGTTGACTTTCAGTCCCTATGACAACAAGAGATGGGTCTGCGATGATGCAGTCAGTACTCTAGGTTATAGGCACGTGAATTCACTTTAAACTGTCTATATTATCCGTCCAGCTGTTGTACTTGGAGTCATAGCCCTTCCATTTAACAAAATAAAGCATTTTTCCATCTTTTCCCCACTTTTTACGTAATACTTGCTCCACTAGAAATAAATCTGGAACTTGGGTAATTTGACTTTCCTGTTCATAGAATCCTCCGAGCACCGGTTCACGCAACTCGTCCTTCAAAAGATATGTAACTGGTTGGTTTTTTTACACAAAATTTTGCAAATATTCTTTATCGAAAATTCTTTTAACTTTAAAAATCCTGACTTTATTTCCTACGGCTAACCTAGGTTTCTCCAGCAGTTGTTTAGGGCTGGTTCGTCTCAGCAATGGTTAGTGACGTCTGGTTACTTCCCTAGGTTTCAGTTTTGTGGTGGAATGAACCGTGTCGTTTTAATCATAAACCAACTCGTTGATAATGTCTATCCACTTGTAATCCCCTGCCTGGTGAATTTTTTCAACATTCGAGTTTTCAGCGTTTTGTTGAAGCATTCAACACGCTTACTCTCTTCTCAGAGTACGTAGAGTACATGTTGATGTTATGGCACCTTAGTAGCACTTTGAAGTCTTTATTGTAGAACTCACTACCTAAATTGATTTGTAAATTTTTAGGATTGGTCGCTCCTGCGAGTATCTTCTTGAAAGCTTTGGTAACATCTAGACCGGTTTTAGATTTAAGAGGAATGGCCCAAGCAAACTTAGACATGACGTTAATGCAAGTCAGTAGGTCTTTAGGCCCAGTACAATGACTTTGCGTCTCGGAAAATTATTCCACGTTAGTTTGTGAAGTTCATTTACGAGTTGATCCATTTTTTAATTTCCCATTCCAAATCTGAATTTTGTTTTCACGATTTTCTTAACGACGGAAGCGGCTATTTTTTCCCTCCATGCCAGAGATGGATCTCTCACCCTTTGAGCTTTTGAAATTGGAACTTCGTTGGCAGTGAGGCGATCTTTTAAGTCCGAGCTCTCGGCGCAAGCTATATCGTGTTCTTTGCAAGCTTCGTCTAGTTTATTTATTCCAGGATCTCCTTGTGCCAGTTGCCTATTCAGCTGAGTTTCAGGACCGCAGTATTGATACCTAGGTAAATACATTTCAACGGACAACGTATCTACGATTTTGTTCACGAGTCCTTTCCCCACTTTGACGAAATAAGCTTTTTTGTACCGCATACATCGCAAAACACTTTCTCAATCAGTCTGTTGTTTCATGAAGTAGCACAAACTGGGGCCATCGACTGGTTAGGAGTCGAACGTTTACATTTGATGCAATATTTCATCTCGAGTTGTTTACGGTTTCTCTTTTTTACTATAGTTCAATCTTTTTTCATCTCTTAAAAAAAGACATCATGGATTCCTGTTTGATTATTCTCACCAGCAAAGACTCTGACTTGAAAATTAATCTAAACACACCCATTCATGTGGACTCTGAAAAGAATTACGAATTGGTTCTGCTTAATTTAGACACTTATAACAGCATACACAACATCACTTCAAAAAAATAACGAATTTCAGTACAGTACCGATCCTGGTGCTTCATGGCACAAAGTGTTAGTAAGTCCCGGTGTTTACAAATACGAGAAATTGAATAAATTTCTCAACTCAGCGATAGATGCAAATGGGCACAGAAAGGATGCCATTACGATTCTTCCAAATCTAAAGACTTTAAGAACCAATTTGATAATTACCGATCCGAATTACAGAATATCTTTTTTGGATGACAAGAGTTTGGCTCTAGTTTTGGGGTTTGAATAATTAGGTAACTACGTGAGAAGTCGAGAAAGTAAAAATACAGTCGACATTATGAGCATCAACACAATTTTCGTACACGTGGATATCATCGGCAATTCGTATCAAAACAGCAACACTCAGCCCACTTTATATTCCTTCTATTGCAATTCACCGCCCGGTTTCAAAATCATAGAGTCCCCTCATAATTTAATTTACCTCTAGTTACTATAAAGTTATTCTTAATCATTAAAAACTTACGGTCGGTATTATATATGTATATATGTATATATGTACCTCTTCTCCTCTGGAAGTAGGAGGCTAAAAATATGAGAAATGTGTCGAAAGACAGGAAATTAAACCGTTTTAGCATAGGTGTATTTTTAAGAAATGAGAAGGGTCCTAAATGCCCCAAATTACGAAAATCTAGCCTCCGCAACAATCAGCAACTACACCGCAACAATACGTGACGTCATTGATTGTTGACAGATTTTTTTTCGCTAAAGCTTCGAACGTTTCAGTAACATGCAGTAACAATGTTTTCGGGGTAACGGTTGTAGTTAGTGGCAGCATCTGAATAGCCCTCATTCAAGAATGAAGCACGTACAGTTCACGGGTGGGAAAGCTGTTTGAGTTGGTTTATTGCCGTTTAAAATCCAATAAGACAGAAAACCATTTTAGCAATTAAATTAAATCACATTACGCAAAGATATGAAAAAGATTAAATAAAAAAAATACTAAATTATGTAATGCAAATACATTAACAACTGAAAAAGTTATAAGGAATATTTTACCTCTTCATTTGCAACATTCCGAACAGTAAGAATCGACCAGTAGTGTACACGTTAAACCAACAGCTGCTTCTCTCCTCATATTTATTACTGTACGAGCAAGCTATGAGGGTATGAATTAAGCTTTGCGTAGGTCTAACAGCTCAAATATTTCTTAAAGTACGTGAAACATGAAAACCAATGTAAAATGTCGTACTAATACAAATTACAACTGAGGGGTGTGTGGTAGTGCCTGTCGTCACTTGTACTGTACAGCTTATGCAGCACAATATATTTGAATTTTTAAAATAATATTGTCCCTCTTCCCCCAGAAATAACCTTAGCAATTTAAGGTACGTCTATGTTTGTAATGTTTTAAACAGCAACATTCAGCTGGTGGTGTATACATTAACCCATTACATGGTTCACTCCATATCAATAATCCAGAGAAGTTGTGCTAAAATAAGTGAAACTAGAAAACCCATGTAAAGTGTGGGGTGGTTGAGATCCAGAGAGCAAAATGAGATACTATTTTTCTATTTTATATTCGTCAAAAATTAAAGGCGACAAGTGGTTCCTGTTTCAACGCATCACACGTAGCGGGAAAGAAGATGGCTTTTAAGTGAAAATTTTAAAAATAAGCGAAACATGGAAACCCATTTAAAGTGTAGCAGTAACAAAAAATAAAAGCGACGTGTGGTTCCTGTTGTTCTGCTCTGGCGTTGCTTTTACTGTGCAGCTTCTGCAGCACAATTTATTTGAATAAAACAATAATCTGTACCAAGAGCGGTATAAAGGAGACCCGTAGGGTTCAACATAGTATCCTTGATAAAATTGCCAGGCATGTGTAGTTCAAGTATGCAGCAACTCACGTACTACAGCATTAAAACGGCCTTGTAGCGGGGATGGATGAGGGATCTTCAAACCAAGGCTGACTGGGGGAGAAATCGCATGTGTAGTCTCCTAGCTCATTGGCAGTTTAGGCGCACGTCGGAAGGGGGATGGTTTTTTTAGGGCGAAGCCGTTTTTCGTTTAGTTAATTTGTTTATGAACTGAAGCCTTACGAAAAATGCGCACAGCACTCTGATCATGTGCTTGATCGTTTTATATGTGGAATGTCTGTCAACAGCATACGAGTTGCAGCATAGAAGCTTCTTGAGCATAGCGAGACGACGTGGGAATGAGCGGGAGAAGCGAGCGACTGCTCTAGTCAGAAGTATAAGAGTTTGGCTCACGTCTCAGACCAACAAGCCATAGGATTTAAATGTTGAGACGCACACGGTGCGACTTCATTTGAGATCAACGAATTACATTACGTATTTTGAAAAAGGGAAAGGACTCTTTCTTAATTTTAACTAATAATAAAAAAAAACGGTTTGACACCTAGAAACAAAGCTTTCATCAAATTTATAGCAACACCCAAAAAATGTGCATAGTAGAAGATTACTTAAAAATCACCTAACCTTTGGTATACGATTCATCGGTCGATTCTTACACCTACTACGAATACAATCCTATTGGTGGCACCAATCTCAATATTGTAAATTCAGAAATCTGTATACACGTAGAAAACCAAGATTTATAATAGTTACCTTCTGATTAAAGGGATGTTACTGAAGGACGATGACTCTACTTATGCCGACGCTGATGTAGCGGCGTTGATTAATAATGCTCCCATGTTCCTGTTTTCTAATATCAAATACCATCTCGGTGATAAACATTTCGAAGAGTTAAATTATCTTGGATTTGGTACTCTGATGAAGGGACTACTCACTTACGGTTTGGCGGAACAACCGGCTTTGCTCGGTCAGTGCTGGGCGCTGAATAGTGCGGCTTCAGTCGTGGTTGAACTAACCGATAACTTGGGATTTAAACAGCGGCACGCGTCCTTCATCATTGAAACAACTTCCAAGGGAAGGTTTACATTCACCATCCCTCTGAAACACATTGTGGGATTTTTCGAAAAATCACGATAAGCTAATCTATGGAACTAAACACGTGCTCACACTCATGAGAGCAAGCGACACAAATGCTATGTTCAAAGCAGCGGCAGTGGCCAATGGCAAAGTCGTTCTAAATATCATCAGGTGGATCGTTCCACATGTCACAGGCTTGGACGAGAAGAAACTTAAGCTGTACAATCTCATCGACCACCGCGCGACCGTGGATTTAGGATTTAGGCATTGGCGTTGCGATAGGTGCGTGCTCCTTAAAAATACCAGCTTCACCTGGCACGTGCTGACTACTTACACGGTTGAAAAACCTAGGTAGATAGTTATAACTTTTCAAGTTAACAGGTAGGACTCTTTAGTGAAAAATCCTGGCGTGTTCGATCACTGCAGTCTGCAAGACGCTAACGTGACTCTAAATTCAGAAAGATATCTGTTTCTCGATTTAAATACTAATTTTGCCACTGGAGAGTATATCAGCTTATACAGAATAGCGCAACAATTTAGGCAGCTGTACTACGACACCAACAACTAGCTTCAGTTTCGACTAGCTTCAGTTCAAGAAAGCCTATGCTCTCGTGGTGTTGGATTGCTCCAAACAGTCCGAGAGGCTTCAATCGGGAATCGTGGACGTACAAGTAAACCTGAAGTTTAGAGCAGCAGTGCCTGCTAACACTACCTGTCGATCACTGCAGTCTGCAAGACGCTCACGTGACTCTAAATTCAGAAAGATACCGGTTTCGAGGCAAAGTCGAAGTTGTTTATTAAATAATAACGATAATAATAAAAAGACAATACGGCGCTCAAAACAAGAACACAAAAAAGAAATAAGGCTTTCTACCGTGGCATTGCTAGGGCCGATTTTAGCCGGCATTGGAGGATTGGTGGGAGGGACAGCATGGGTGGTATCTGCCATAAAGAAGTCACAAAACGATGCAAAAATTCTGGCTGAACTAGTGCGGCATCACAAGCATGTGGAAGGTTTCGGCTCAAAGAAAAAAAATTAAGCAAAAAAGAAGCAAAATTGCCCCGTGGCAGAGAACTTTACTTAAGACCAGCTAAGGTTTAATTGATTTTAATAAACCTTTAATAAACTTTGATTTAAATGGGTTGGCTAGAGT
The DNA here is from genome assembly GCA_023313725.1 of Lithobius niger. NCBI lineage: Eukaryota > Metazoa > Arthropoda > Chilopoda > Lithobiomorpha > Lithobiidae > Lithobius > Lithobius niger. Next base: position 121,294 of record JAHWFP010129604.1, read on the forward strand.
AATGAAAATTCCAAAATTCAGAGACTCTCATTAAAACTTTGGCCTACAGGTGAAAAAGTAATAGTAACTTGGAAGATTTCCACGATGGAAACGGAAGTCACTGGGTCCCTTATTCCACCGTTATGGGTGAACCATGTTATTTCAATAGTTTTGGCAACATGGGCCCTACCCGGTCTGTGGGATGGGCCCACAGCTACTTGGGTCAGCTACCTGGGACCGGGAATAAAATACAATTACGAACGCGTACAAATCTTTGACCAGATTAGGTGCGGTCACTTTTTTTTATTTTTCCTAAATGCCTTTTCTAAGGCACGTAATTACGAAGCTGTTTTAGATTGGATGAGACGAGTCTTCTCTTAAAAGTTACGTGCAAATCTAACTGGAAATAAACGTCTTCTGCGTGAAACTCTTCGAATGCCTCTACCGAGAAGGGGAAATTTTTTTCTATTACATAAGGAATTTCGAAAACGGTAGCTGTCGAATGCTCATCCTTTAGTTAAGTAATGTAAAGGGCTCTCATACCTATTTTACAATTAGCAACCAGCGCAACACTTGGATCGCTGCAGTATAATATTGCCTTATGAATTAAACCAGAACTTCTACATACAAAGCTTGAGAGAGGACCGGAATTAACGAACCAATCACTCGCTTTTTCCAAAGAACTTTTCATGCTGAAACTGATCAGTTTTCATGCACAAATTCTCCGTAGATGCGTCACTTGACAAAGTTGGTTTGCTTAGGTTTCTAATCTGTTTGTTCGTGGCATGAAAGTGTTCTTTCCGATCGTCTTGCAACAAGCAATTCTTGTTGATGAATACCTTAGTAACAGCATCACTCGGCAAAGTAGGATCGCTTAAATTTTTAATTTGCTTGCACGTTCCGTTGAAGTTTACTTTCTGGGTGTGCTGAAATAGGCAATTTCTGTCAACGTATATTTTCAATGCTGCGCCAGCAGCGTGCCGGGGAAAAGGTATGTCCTTAATATGCTTCTTCTTCGCGTAAAAATTCCCGTCAGAATCATCTAAGTATAATGCATTTTTTAATGCTAGAAATGGTAGAAGCGAACTCAGCGCTGAGATGAGTAATAGCAGGAGGCAAGTCGGTTTTAAGTTTCTGAATTTCTGGTTTCAGAGTATAGATCTGATTATAATTTACCTCGTCTCTAGAGTTTTTAGCTGCTTTTACGTTGGTTAAACGCTTAGTTTGCATATCATATTTGCTTTCGGGTGTCAACACGTACCCTAGTCCACGCTGTCCCATCGGACCGATCCCCACAACTTCACCGCTTCCCCTCTCATCCTTTTCAACAATTGTCCAAACCTAATAACGGACATCTTTTTTAAATAAACGAATCCCCCCCCCAAAAAAAGTGCACGGTGACTGAGTAAGGAATGAAACAAAAAACAACATGCATTAAAGGCCTTGTTTGCAAGGATACGAGTTGCAATAATCTCAAAAAAAGAAAACAAAAAAGTATTGTCCCAACAGGAACTAGAGCCCAGAACATACGCGTACTATTAATACCACAACTTAGTAAGTGGCTGTTCTGGATTCGAGTTCCAATCGTGGCAGTTGTATTTTCTTTCTTCTTTTTTTTTGTTTATTGTACCTCTTGTTCTCACAAACTGGGTGTTTAACGAATAGCTTCGAATCAATTTACTCAGTAGATTGATCCCCCTCCCCATTTTTTTTTAATATTTAAAAAAGGAATATAGATAATCTTCAAGATGACTCAACCATCCTTGCAAACAAATCTCTCAAATCTCTTGCAAAAACTTGCTGAAAGTTAAAGATGATAAAGGTCCAAAAATTAACAATGGTTTAAAGTATAACTTGTCTCCTTCCATACAGTTTAACAATTTAAAGGGTACGGGAACTCTTTTTTCGAAAAAAAAAATCGAAATATAAAGGCTGGATTTTGCCTAGCAAACGGAAAGTCAAAAATTGTTGAAAAATCTTAAACGGGAACATCTGTAAAAAACTGGAGAGTGAGTGTGAAGATCAGACACCAGTTTCCTTGACCATTGTCAATTATCCTAATTCTATGCGTACAGCTTCTCCCTGTTACTCCTCTTGTGAAAAGGCAAGCGACTGAGATAAAGCGCTATGTCTTAGAACTTTGGTTTACGAGACTATCCACAATTCAATAAGTAAACGTAACAAACTTACCATGGTTTAACTTACTATCTTACAGTGCTTTAAACTTGACGGAAGTTACCGGGGGAATTACTGCAGTATACGTTACCAATGATTCTCCCAGTAACGTGAAGTTGTGGTGCACCGTTGAATATGGAGTGGTGCATCCAGACATCTCCAGTGGCAGGTTTTCTGATGAAGACTTTATGAGTTTAGTATCTCTGTGGTCATTAAAAAATTGTATAAATAAAAAACGTGATGGAAATTAAAAACTACGACTTTTTTGTACATAAGAAAGAACTAAAAAATGACCAATTCTTACATCCAAATATCAGATGGTTAATTATAAGGCCCGCAAATTGTGGAAAAACTAACTTACTTTTTAATTTCATCTGTAACGAATGATGGTTGGAATATGACAGATTATTTATTTACAGTAAAACTCTATGTCAACCAAAAGTGCAAAGCATTGCAGTCTATAGTTGCCTAAATTGAGGAAAAAATTGGAAGGGATGTAGCATTTTTTCATGGTTCTCAAATAGATTTAATTCCGTCCGAAGAACTGGACCCAAAATTTAGAAACCTGATTCTGTTTGACGACTGCCTTTTAGATAAACAAAAAACATAGAGTGCTACTTTGCCCAAGGAAGCCACTCAAATGCCGATGTTTTTATTGCAATCAATCTTACACAAGAATACCAAAACATGTGGTTAGAGACAATGCAAACTCATTAATCCTGTTCTGGTGGATGAGTTAAATTTGAAACACGTTTACGAAAATCACGTTAGCCCTGACATGGAATTTTCAGATGTTGTGTCAAAATTGTTGTTAAAAGCCTTACGGATTTTTATCAATTAACAAAACGTTAAATGAGGGCCGAAGAAACGTTCGTTTTTAAACTATTAAACAGAAGAATGGAGACAAAACGAGAAATCACAAAATTCAAAAGACGTTTAACTAAAAAAAATTTATAATCGACATTTGGGTGAAAGAGAGCAAGAAGAATAACTGCAAGAATTTTTTAAAACCAGTAGTAAGCACCCTGAAACCGAGAACGGTCTTGGGTGCAGCCACGCAAACTATGCCGATTAAAAATACTCTAGCCACGCACTCTAAACTAATTAAAAACAGTCTAGCCACGCAAACTACGCCGATTAAAATGTACAAAGAAGAATCACAGGCTTTATCATCATCCCCTGCTCCTAGTCAGAAAACATTGCCGACCTCTCTCAATTACAGCCTCGCCCAATATTCAAGTCCATCTTATCTCCTATACTGTGAATTCCTCCTGAGTACAAAACCAAATACGCAACTACGAGCACCGATCCTAAACTTACCACTTCATATTTGCGGTGCAAGCTAGACGCATTTCCACTCCGCCTGAGCTTCCTACCATTACACTTTAAGGTCCCTCAATAGTTTGTTACCTGGTCAGAATACTGGAGACACTGCTAAATATTTCTTGATAAAATTTTTCGAAAATCCCAAAGACACTGACCCAGTATTCAGGCGACAGTATGATAAGAAAAAAGGTGAGCTGACCTTTGGTAATAAAACGGTTAAAATCTTTGAGAATGTCGTAGTGGTCAACAATGAGCAATATGTAGGGAGACACGGCCTTTGGAACTTGCTAATTTTCAAAGAACTGAAAGTAAGTTCCCTCGCGCCGGAAGTTAAAGCAGCTTACGTGGCCATGTTAAAAAATACTAACGCTATTCATCACAACAACGACCCAAATACTCGTAAACCCAAATCTAGTCGTAGCATTAAATACAGGTCTTTTACCGCTTCTACTTGGGAAGACTTCAAAAAAGAAGGAACGGACATGGGTAAAGAAGTGGGTATCACAGTCGATTTTAAATATTACGACGATCCTAACGACTTGATAAAGAGACTCAGGCTTTTGTATTAATCCACTTGGCAGGCCACGACGGACATAGAAATGAGATAATTGAAATTTTATCAGAAATACTGCAAAGACAAATTATAAGTGAGCTGCAAAAACAGTGGCTTATCTAAATTTAGATTTAAGTTGGATAAATCAAGAATCAGCTTATTCTAAGTTCACGAGTTACGAGCAGTTAATTTTAAAATATTATTCTGATGGAAGCCGCACAATCAGGGATGTGTTTCTTCCGAGTTTTGTAACCACCTCAAAATACTTTAAAATATTTGTAAATTGTTGTTTACATAAAACCCAATTTAAAAATCCAATTTTTGGTCTGTTCCCACATTTCAAAAGAAAGGCAGTCACATGCTGCAACTGGTCTAGGAAAACCTGCCTTACCTGTCTGGTGAAATTTGAGCCAAGGTAACTGACTTTACACGTTAACCATTACTTTTAACATAACATGTAAAGTCAAAAACATCTATTCCACCACCGCTTTCCCCCATTTTCCCTCTGGGAAAAACTGGAGTACCTGTCTGAAATTCGAATCAATGGAGTTGCATGTTAACGATTACTTTTACATAACATGTAAAGTTACAAACATTTCACTCCAGCCCCATTTTCCCTGTAGCAGTGATGTGTTTTTTGCATGGAAACCCTGATTTCTAACTTTTGTAACCACCTCAAAAATACATTAAATATTTATAAGTTTCTTTTTACATAAAACCCAATGTAAAAATTAATTTTTTAGTCCTTTCCGACATTTTGGGAGAAGGGCAGTCACATGCCTGCACACAATACAACACACCTAAGAAACAGGCAGGGGGACTTCACATTCCAAGTTATAGCAGTAACTTTTTTATAATATGTAAAATTAAACGGCAACACTTACAGCTGCTTCCTAATGTAGCACCAAAAAATTCGTGTCATCCCCCCCCCCTGGAAATTTTCGGAGATGAATGTACGAGCAAAGACATAATTGTAACTGTCACGTATAAATACAACACAATAATTTATCTAGAATTCTAAGGCCTCGATATAAGTTCGCCCAAAAATTTCTTTTCCCTACTGAAAGAATAAAAAACTGTTTTCTGAGTATTAATGGCAGTGATAAAACTCAGCAGTAATCATTCATTCTTGTAGGTACTCAATTTCAAGTAGTTCTAAGCATAAGTCTCGCACGTAAAATACCAAGCGCTGGAATTATGTGTATAATTTATAACGATACATTATAAATTATACATTATAATGATACATTACAATGATACATGATACATTATACATTATAATGATACAATGATATCATTATAATGATACACACAATGATACATTATATACTGCGAAAGGCTAATAAGATGTATGCATTTTCATTACACAAATAATGTCTATTTGAGTATTTTTATGGAAATGTACAGGGTGGTCCAGAAAAAACTGATGACCTACAATATTCTAAGTCCAACTTTTCTAGTTAACACCCTTCAGAACCAGGAGAAGACAAATGAAATCTAGTGGAAACGGGAAGATTTCTGTCCACTTCTGGTTCTGAGGTGTGCTAACTAGAAAAGTTGGACTTAACAAAATTGTGGGTCATCAGTTTTTTGTGGACCACCCTGTATTTATTCCTAATTTTATTTCATATAATAATTAATATTAATATAATTCATAATAACATGGTTCGCACAAGAAATGCAAGCACTTTCAACGATTTTTTTCCAAAACAGGTGTCATTTTTTAAGGACTCATTTTTGAAGGACTATTCCAATACCAATGCTGTTTTTTAGGACGTTTGTAAACCAACAAGCTTACTCAAATAAGGTCTAGTTTTACCAGTGAAGAGGCAACAACAGCTCATTAAACAATAAAAATGTTCTGGTATTATACATGACCAGAAAAAAAACCAAGGGTAACGTCTAGGGGTAAAAACGTGGAAGTATTGTTGTCTGGCTTTTTCGTGTTGTAATCTAGGTTAGGGGTTTTATTATAAATTAAGACGAAAAAAAATTAAATTGAAGGCCTTTCAAGGACTAGCTAACAATTTGAAGGAATTTAGGGCCTGGAATTTTTTCTAAACAAATTCCAGCACTTCAAGGATTTCAAGAACCTTGTGCGAACCCTGTATTAAATCCCTAATTTATCCCCCTAAAAAGCCCCCAAAAGGTCCCTAATATTAATCCACTAAAAGCCCGTAAAAAGGTCCCTAATTAAGATTGCAAAGGATCCCTAATTCTTCACCCCAATTAAAGTCTGTAAAGAGGCCTCCTCCCATTCTTCATCTTCCTCTTAGCACTAACCCCCCCCCAAAAAAAAGGCCACGACAGTACTTTTTACAGTTGCAAATTAAAATACACTTATAAGAGACAAATCGTATTTTCATACCCAAAATTAGCACAAAGAATTTTCATTACTTTATAAATACTAAAAACTACCATAAAAAATAATAACTTGTTAAAATTAAATGACAGCACTTACCTCTTGATAAAATAGAAACGCACTTGTGTTAGTTAAAAAGAAAAACCTATGGTTGCTTTCCTTACTAAAACTGAGTACTTCTTTCAATTTAGCTAGGGAAATGCTTGTGTTAAGAAAGTCCCTACTTGGCTTCCTGATCAGATGATTACTTTGTTAGCTCAACTTAGCAAGGGAAGCACTTTGGATAGTAAAAAAGAATACCTATCATTGTTTTCCTGACCAGCTTGAGTACTTAGTTAGCTCAATTTGGCTAGGGAAGGGTAATGTGCTCCCTCGACGGTGCGGGGAACCTGGTTTAAACCACAGAAAAACCTAGTTTATATACTGTTTGGGTTACCTACTTAACCCAAAAAAGTAAAAGTTGGTTTTGAAATTTCAAAACGGTCCAGACGGGATTTCATTTTTAGTTGGGTAGACGACCCCTATAAAACCAGTTTCTGCAGACGGGATTTCATTTTTAGTTGGGTAGACGACCCCTATAAAACCAGTTTCTGCAGGATTTGGCATTTGCATAAAACTTTTCGCACGGGACGGTTGAACAGTAAAAGCAGGTAAGATGAACGCTTATTTTATATATTTTATACATAAACAAGGCTTACTACGAGTTTTAGGGTAAGACCTAATCTTAAAATAAGGTTTTAGAAAAAGGTTTTTGGATTCTATACTTAATAATCCTTCAAATTAGCGACTTTTGTAGTGAGGTTTCCAGGTAGCATTATAGGTAAACTGAAAGTAAAAGTGCCGAGTTTTTTCTACAAATTATTACAACCTGACATAAATTTTCGGTTCAGTTGAATGGTATGTACGCAAATACACCATTCAGAGTCTAAATATGTTGTTAATTTAAAATGTTTGGTTCACAATTAGCTACTCTACGGAATACTCACGCTAATAGAAGGTGCCGACCACACAATGAGTTGACAACTACCACGTTTTTTTTGTGTGTGTTTTTTACAATTCTTGATTTTAATCATGGGTTAGGCGCTAGTTTATAACAGCAAATTGGCAGATTATTTACACCAGAAACCCGCGACTTTGGTATAAATCCATCTGACAATTTGTAATGTCATACGCCTCATGAATTTATTTTTATTGTGACTTTAAGCCATGAATAAAGGCTTGTTGTTTTGTAAAAAATAATCAAAAAGTTCCTACCTTATGCAGAACAAAAATCGTACGGGTTAATCTCCCTCTTTCGGCCAACATAGGTAAACGCTGCTTTGTTTAGTTTTTCCTAGTACACCACAGGCACTTTTATTCATGGCTATTTTTGCTGTCAAGTACTGGCACTAAAATCACCTAATTTTGTACTAACCAACTTTACTATTTACCAAACTACTGTTTCACATCACAAGTCCGTCGAGAATATGTATAAACTTCTAAAAATATATTGAAAAAGACGTAAATGATGACACTGCACATTTCTGCTCGACCCCATAGCGATGTCGTGATCTGGAAGTTGGTAGATGGACACCTGACATATAACAAACGATTGTTTTTATTATTATTAGTTATGTGTGCTTTTGTTGTTATTGTCAGTTAGTGTAGATTAGTTAGACTAGGTTAGGTAGGTTAGGCAACGCGAGCAAATATCATAATTTTGGAACATTAATTCAAAAAAAAATTCCGTAACCTTTTAGTGGCCTGCAAATTGGGTTTTCTTTCCTGAGAATGTAGCCGGAAGTATCTGTTGCTCACCAGAGGCTGTTATTTACTAAGAGGTGACTGGCGCACAAGGCTTCACAACTTTCACTTTAAGCAAAGAGGTTGATGAACCGACCTACTTCCTACCGGGAAAACCCGAAAAATATTCAAAAAAGAAGGGCAGGGAGGACACAACGAAAAAGTTACACATCGAAAAATGCTCCCACAAACAGCAACACTTAAAAAAAAATAACTAAAAAAATATTAGGAACCCCACATTTGCAGAAAGAAGGAGGGAGCCAGCAGGTGGGCCTGGGGGACTGTTCAAAAGGGCTTGTTTTCCACCAATTTTTCTACTACTCAGGATAATGAAAGCGATATTTCTTTTACCGTATGAATTCCTCCATGGTGGGGCTTTTAGCCGGGCTGTGTTGTTTCGACAGGGTCTTTCGATGTTAATTTGGTGGGTTTAGATTCGTAAAAAAATTGAAGCAATAGTTAAATAAAAAAGGTTACTGAAGGTAAGTAGTTTAGTTTCACAGAAACTAGTGGTTTTGTTATTGTCTGCACCCAAAAATGTTTTTGCAACCTAACAGGGTTTTTTTTTGCATTAGATCAAAGTGTCAGTCTGAGGTTGATGCAAAAATAGTACTCACATATCTGACTGTTGAAAGACCCCACGCCTCAAAGAATACAATTTTGCTCTTTTTGTCAATTGCTTCGCGTGCAGGCACAAAGAATAGGAACAATATCATTCAATTTGTGAACAAGTCCATCAATGTGTGTGTGGAATTTCCAATTTTCTTTGATTACGACTCCTAGGTATTTTAAATCTCAGACCTGTTTAAGTGATAGACAGTTGACTGGTGCTTTTTGGTCACATTCCTCCATACGGAGGATGATCCACGACTTATACAGGATACAGGGTGGTCAATAAAAATGTAGACAATAAAGAAAAGTCATAAATACTTTATTAATTGAGATTTTCATGTTCTCATAAGTTAGATGTGTTAAGAAAACTTGAAATTTTGTTGACATGACATTGATTTTAATTTGTCGAGGTAAATGTGTGCTCAAATTGAGCTCCCTTCAATTCAATACATTTTGCTAATTTAAGTGTGCTGTAGTTGATGACAGACTGAAGAGTGTCTTGCGTTCAGCACAAATAACCCTATGAATGCTTAAAAAGGGTTTGTGAATAGATTTAGGGTTAAGTTTGAAGACTTTTTCCTTTACGTGACACCCTCCCCCCCAAAAAAAAAAGAAACACATTCTTAAAAGTCAAATCGTCGTTGTCACATTTGTTGGAGATGAGGCGACAAACTCTTAAATGTCGTTGTTTATTTATTTCTGAAAGTTCCTGGAGCATTTGAATTTTATACGGGAAAAGTTGTAAGTTCTTCTTTGGAATTGTAAGCAGTGATGTTCTTTTAATGTTGAGAGTTCGAAATTGCCGTCTTGATTTTGATCTTGGACTTCTTTTCAAACTTTTACACCATCTCCATAATCACTGGCATATACGAACTGTCACTGGACGACCTGACTGTTCTGCAATTTGGTTCAAAATAGTTCCAGTTTTAGTACATTTATTTACTAG
>JAHWFP010129605.1:9719-48175 GCA_023313725.1 Lithobius niger
GATTGAACAGCTACTTAGCTCGGCTGGAGCCTGTAGCCAGTACCCGCTTCGGTAGCGCAGTGGTTAGAGCGCCCGACTAGTAAACGGGAAGTCCTGGGTTCGAGTCCCAGTCGGGGCAGTTGTCGTTTCTTTCTTTCTTGGACTAGTGTTTGTGAATCCTCACAAGGAACAGTCTTTAATGCAGACTGCTTGCTTCGTTTACCCTTTACCTTGTGATTTTCTTTATTTATAGGCAAAGGAAGTTTGGGTTGTTGAGGGGATTCAGCCAGTCCCCTCTGGCGGCTGATGTTCTAACGACTACTTCACTCTCATTCCTGGTGCCTGCTTCTTCACGTCCAGCATTGAGGCTTTATCAGTAATCTTCGTTGGCTCCTACTTGGATGCACTCCATGTTGGTAAGGGCATAGTAATGCAGCATTAGTAATGTAGCAGGGTGGGCGCACTTCAACAGTTAGGCAGCTACTGGATCCAATCGTCTCAAAACACCCAGAAATGATGGATGATGCTGGGTGAGTAGAATACGCATGTAGAATAAGCATGCTCACGGCTTCGTTTCCTGCCTATTTGCATCTACATGTTTCTAGGCTTAACTTGACTGGCTTAGCTTGTCCCATAATCAATATCTTCTTTCATTTGTGGTTAGTCTTTTTATGGCTATTTGTTGTGGTTCTCCCAGGTTTGAGTTTTACTTTCTCAGAATCACCAGTGTATAGGCTATATCTGGCCTGTTGCTGCTGCCAAGTACATTAGTCTGCCTACTAATTATCTAAATAAATATTCTGGTCTCTTTAATCTTTCCTGTTTTGTCTTAGGGCTTTGCTTCTTGCTGACATGTATGCTTGGACCCACTGCAGTTGAGAAAGGCAAAGATTTCTCCACATCAAACCTTTGCAGCAGTTCCAATGTTTATTTTGACTTACTCCATATAAACCTGCACTCAGACTGCATCAGAGTTAATTTCCAGGACGTAGTTTATTTTTCTTAAGTTTATAAATTCTACATTTTTGCAAGCGAGTTCTTTCAGTGCTTTTATCCCTTTGTTGTCCTACGAAATCAAGGCTTCGTCACCAAGGAAGATGCAATACATTACTGGATTTATCTATACGTATAACATAGATGCACTGGTATGCACTGCTTCTTTGAAACATCTCCACAATCAGTTAGTTGTTCTCTGTCCGAGTCCAACGTTTGCTCAACTGTTTAACTCTTTACATGATTTTCTTTAGTCTACACAGCAGGTGCTCTTTGCCTTCCTTTTTGTAAACTACTGGCTGTCACCTCTTCACCTTATTGACTTTTCAAATAGCCATTTTTATATGAAAAACCAACCTGTTGATGCTGCAGTTGACATTACGTGTTCCTACTTTATTTAGAGCAGCAGTTTTGACACGAGTTTCCAAGAAATCCTGGACTTATCACTATGATAAATATTGGGATACAACTCTGGCTTCATATCATGTACGGTCCCATGTCCCATCGGCATCACTTTAAAGATCCATTTGGTGTCTTGTAATTCAGAGTTTAAATTATTATGGATCATTATGGAGCTTTATTCTTCGTGTGTTGCCTGTTTCCATTTTTCATGCTAACTCCCTGACATTACTTCTCGCAATCTTTTTGGTATAATTGATATAATTTTTGAATTATCGAAATTATAGAGGTCTGACCGTTTGAGGCCAACAAAATCGCTTAAGCATAAAGGAAACCAAAAAATAGCATTTAATGACTTTTTCCCACCCAGCAACATTAGCAATGCCGCAAGAAATTTTCAAAGAACCATATTTTCACATTTCTCATCTACTTAGGCAACTGCAATTGTTGATACGAAGATAAGAGAGCTATTAGAACAATACACGACTCATTTTCAGTTGTTCTTAAAAAATAATAATCACTTTTTATTTTCATGAGAAAAAAGTTTTCATCAAATCAGCAATTTTTGCTTCCCAAACCACATGGGAAAATGGTTTACTTCCCAAAGTAGACATCGTTCTAATTTTGAATTATTGCGGAAACACTTTCAAACACAAGAAACTTGAGGTCTTCGTAGTTACCCGGTTGACAGCAATCAAAATTGTTAACACCTCTAAGCCTGCCATGAATACTGTCACTTTGTTGCATACGTTTTGAATTAATGTTTTTTAATCCTCAGTCGCGGCTTTGGTTCTAAAGTGAAGAGCTCCCAGCAGTTAGAGTACCACGTATCAATTATAGTTTTTTTTATTTTCATGTTTATGAAACTATTTTTGAAATATGTTTATTTCGCCCTTCTTAAACCTTCGACCATGGCATCACACCAATCTTATAATGCCATCCTATAATGTGTGCGAAATCTCTATTAGGTGCCCGTGAGAGTGTTGACTCTTCATACAAGATTAGGAAGAAAATTTAAGAGTATTTAGTTGTGACTGTGGTTTGTATCCCCCTTTCTTTTAGTTTCCTAGACAAATACTTTTGTGGATTGCTAAATGTTTGTTCTGCCCTAATTCATTATGTAGTAATTTGGCTTAATTATTGGTCTTTTTGTTTGGGTGCTGGCAGCCTTCAATTTTATTTTGTTTTGCTCGTCAGATTGCACTGTTGTTCAAAATTTTTTTTTGTTGTCATCGATTTGTTTTTACATTTTCATTGCCTTCTTTGAGGTTTGCTCCATTTCCTATTTAGGTTTTCTTTATTACATCTGACTTTTTGTGCGGGTGCTCTCAGCCTCACACATCATCATTTAATATTACAGCACAGCACTTTTGTCATGCAGTCCACCATTAAATCATCATTTTCCGAAGTTTGTTTAGTTCATCATTCTTCTAGATAGGTATACGATACGCTATTATCTTTTTCTAATTTCCTTTAGGTTCCATACCATTACAAGGTCTAGTAGGCAAACTTTGTAATGGTGTTTTCCTTTCAATTCTGAGAAGACCATTATTTAAATTAAAACATGATGTCCAGGCAGTCAGTTCCATAGTTCCAACCAATTCCATTGAATGTCACCAAGAGATGGAACGGGAACAACAATCAAGATGACACGGACACTGTGGTTATTGAATATGAATGACCTGTGCAGGACGTATTTAATATATAAGTTTGAAAAACTGGATCTGATGCATGTGCATGGTTTTTAGCCTGTGATAATAGTTATGTCCCAAAGAAGTGTTGCACAGCTGACCGGTCATTCCAAGAATATCTGTGCAGACAGCATCTGGTAAACTCACGGGACTGAAACATACAGACCAAAAATTTTCCATGCCATTAACGAGAATGACCAAAATCGGCCTTTCGAATATCACGACACTGTGTTTAGCATGTTTAATCGTGATTACTAACTTGGTCAGAATCCTATAGCAGATGACGCCAAATTTTGTTTAAAGTGACTGTGAACAATAGAACTATGTTCTACATGCAAATTAAAATCCACACGAGATAATCAACTAATCAGTACCGTCAATAGAGTTCAAAAATTGGGCAGGTATATTTCTGGCGGAAAAATAGGGTATTAACAGAAAATTAAATGGTGCTTGATGACTGGAATTGATAAAAAAAGTAAGGTGTTCCTGCTGTCATCGCAAATGAATGCCCTGCTAACCTACACTTCCTACAAAATCGAACTCATCCACACTCCTTTTGAAGTTTCAGGAATTTCTGAATCCACATTTTCAAAATGTCTGGTTAGGGCGAAGACGAATGGTCGAATGGTCTGCTAGATCAATTAATCTAATGCCTGTGGATTTAAGTGTATTAAAGTTAGTGATCTGTGCATATAAAGTTGTCCAAATATCGAATCAGAAGCAACATAATTTTTATGAAATACGACAAAATGTAAATTGGCTGAAAAGGAAGCACTTTACTTGAGTAAAATTTTACACCGTAAATCATTAGTAAGCAACATCAACATCATCATTACGATTCAGGTACTAAGGCTACTCAAGAATAGATAGATGTAACTTGCAGTAACTACAAAATATTCTGTTCACCAAAAATAATAATAGAGAGTTGGACATCGAGACGTAGATAGTTATTGGACATAGTAATAAGCATAATAATGTATTTATAGTTTCTGGATAAGGTTCTATAAATCAAAAATAGTATAGAAATTTTAATGTAATGTTTTAGGGTATGCATGTTACATTTACCAATGAAAAACTCTACAAACTAATATATCACAACACATAGCTCTCATAACCAGCAGCAGCAAAGAAGTCTGAAACCAATAAATGTTATTTGTTCTTACGATTTTCACGTAAATTTACGAAACAATGAGATTGCCATAATTTAATGTTATTACTAATATGACATATACATAGTACTGTGGCATATACATAGTACTGTAGTACTGTGACATATACATAGTACTATAGTAATTCTTACATAGTAAGAATTCTCAAAACAGCTCCGTATGAAAAAGCTTCAGTTTACGTAAAATCAAGTTGAAATGATAAAATATATGTGGTGTGTCAAGTAAACAGTGAAACATAACATAAACAACTGAGGACAGAAAAGAAAACAGAAATATACCCAAAAGTAGTGGAAGGCAGCAGTGTTAAGATACTCTACCTGGATTTTCCTCAGAAGATCCTGAAACAGAATAAACGTATGTGTTGTGTTATTTAAAATAATTTCACATTTGCTTTTCACCAGACTTTAATGCTACTAAAATATAGAAAAGTGAATTTTATAAAGTTAGGCTGACCGCAATAAAGTGGAATTAAAAAATAGAAAGAAAAGGGACAAAACAATTTGAGTTGAAAACCTGGCAACTAACAGTAAATTTTTACTTACCCTATTTCCAAAAATAAATCCATGGATGTTTTCTGTGTAAGAGGGGAGGTTTTTTAACAGAACTCAGAAGCCTTTGATAATTTACTTCGTTGCTGTATTCTGCATATAGGATAACTAAACTCCCGAATGCCACTTGCATTTCTAAACAGTAACAAGAGCTTACAGCACCAATTGTACAGTTGAAGAAGTTAAAGGGTTTTTGGTGTTTATCCGTTTTGATCAGTGATGGGTAGTTGTGGACTAGAATAAAAATAAATCCAACAATATTTATACAAAGATTTCATTTCAGGCACCATCATTATTCCTTGTTTGGCGAAGAGATATTCGTTGCTGAGTTTATGTTGCATGAACTGTGATGGGCTTTTAGGAACCAAGCAATATACGAAATATTTTAATGCTTGTTGTCTGATGGGGCTATTCGTCACTGTATTTGGCTGCTTGAACAGTGATGGGGTTTTTCAGAATCAAGCAATACCTAAAAACATTTGAATGGTTGTGATCTGAACGTGCTATTCGTCGGTGAGTTTTCATTGCTTGAGCAGTATGGAACACTGCGGAATCAAGAAACACATGAAATGTTTTTATTGTTTCTTTTCTGAAGGCGCAATTCATCGTTGAGTTTTAGTTGTTTGAATGCTGATGGGGTGCTTCAAATTTGATGACGGGTGTTTCGGTGATGACGTCCTTCGGAATCCCAAAAAAACAATGTTTTTGGAAAGATTTCATTGTTGACATCATTGATATTCCTGATTTGGAGACGGGGTATTCGTCGTTGAGTTATCGTGTTTCAACAGTGATGGGGCACTTCAGAAAAAAACACACGAAATATTTTTAATGGTTGTTTTCTGAAGGGACTATTCGGCAATGGATTTTCATTGCTTGAATGGTGATGGAGCTCTTCAGAATCAATCAACACACAAATATTCTTAATGGTCGTTTTCTGAAAGAAAGGGCTATTCGCCGTTGAGTTATTGGTATTTGAACGGTAAAGGGGTGCTTCGGAATCAGTGATGGGATGCTTCAGTGATGGGGCGCTTTGATGATAGGGTGCTTCAAATTCATTGCAACAATGTTTAAGCACAGATTTTAGCTTCATTTAGTATGCTCTGAGAGTACCAAATAAGATAAAGTAAAAAGCTGTATTTTAAACTATTCAAAAACTATTTTTTTTATGATTAAGCAATTTTTCCCAATGTCTTATAATATTAGGCTTATGGCCCAGTTTTTTTTTTCCTTTTTATTTTTTTTTCCTTTTTGGTTAGTGAATAGGCGCTCAAAGACCAAGTTTTCCGTACTATTACGAGGTGAAATTTTAAAAAGCATTTTCTGAAAAACCCGTCTAATTGGGTCATCATTCATTGTTGAGCAGCCTATTGCTTGTACGGTGACGGCTGCCTTAGAAGCATTAGCAGTGATGTGGTTCGACAATAAACGTGTAATCACTGGAAAGAGAAATTATTGGCTAAATTTCGTGTAATAAATAAACGTTTATCAAAATGTAATAACATGGTTTAGATTTAGTTCTAATTGAAAAGTTCCAGATTTAATAATTGAATTAATCACAACGAAATAGCTAGCATGAATGCACGTTGGTTAGGAGGCATCCTTCATCAGATAGGTTGACAGCTATCTAACAACAATAGTTACCAGACAAAATTGTCCGATTACAGTTTATTAGTACAAAAATTATTCCTCGTTTATAAATTTTTTAATACGTTACTATAACTTGAATGCACGAATGCATATTGGTTAGGTGATAACCTTCAGCAGATAGGGTAAGAGCCTTCAACCAGCAATACTTACCAGACATGTTTCGTATTACAGTACATTAGTACACAGGCAATTCCTCGCTTATACTATCTTAAATTTCAGCACTGTTACTTCATTTCATCTATTGGACAAGCAGACATACATCATTGGTAATTTGAATAGAACCGATCAACACGAAAGTAGCGATTTCCAATTCCAATTTTCTCCTCACATCAAAGATGATGTTGCAGGCATCACGGGTAAAAGCATTGTTTGGTTATTCCTGCAGTTTTCTGCTGAGCGGGGTATATCTGCTGTCAAGGGGACATATCCATAACGATGAAAAAGACATCGTTGAAACATTGTTCCAACCAGGCTGATACTTCTCAGAAAGAGTTTTATGTTAAGCTATGATTTCACAGCTTAGCATAACACATGGCAAAAACAATAAAGGTACTTCAGAAAAAGATGTAGACTGTAACATCATCTGAACGTAACGGAATACTTTTTTAATTTAATACAACAAAAATATTTCGGAATTTCTTTCGAAAATCTACAGCAGTACTGGAAGAAAAAGAAGTTTTAAACCGTCTTCACTTTCTACCCCTAAGTAAACAAGCATATGTAAATAGTATCCAGCAAACATTATTTATATAGCTTGCATTTACAAACAAGCATTCTTTGCACTGAAAAAATAAACGATATAAATAACGGTGTGTGGAGCACACTTCCAGTCATAGAATTTGTGGAGAACAGGTCAAATCTTTAATATGTCGGCAGATACAGGCTACTGAACTTCTAAGAAAAGAGCAGACATGATTACAATAACTACTCGTTCTTCCATGCCTAGATCTATTTAGATCGTTTTGGTTTCTGTACTGCTAATGCTGTGAATACCACAGATATCATGGAAACAGGGAGTCGCACCAAAACCAACCCGTTACCATATACTGTTAAAACTGTAAAAAATGACTGTACACTAACCGCTACCAAACTGCAAACTAATAGCTTGTTGCGAACTTGATGTGGAACTGAACCAAAAAAGTAATAATGAAATGCCTTGTTGTTGTTGTTAGGCTGTTATTTCCATCAAGCCTGTCGACCATGATACTAAACACGTAATCGCCATACCTTTTAGGATGATAGGTGTTCTCCAACTCCTGTGTCCACTTGTAAGTTATTTTTGGTAAAGAAGTCAGGAAAGAAATTACAGCCAAAAACTTCCAAGCTTATATTAGAATGACAGATGAGAATGAAAGATTTCGATGCTGAGCTCTGAACTGACGAAACTTTTGACACCTACGTCACAAATTACTCTTACGGTTCAAATTATGCCGGGTCATGCAGATTAGGTTGTTGTCAGCTGACTAAACATTTCCTAATTGTTAACTCTGTTGGAGCACCATGAACGAATCCCAGATTCAGCCAAGAGCTCACGATTTCTAATGATAAATCCATCAATTTGAGGACAGTTTGCTTTGAAATTGGCTGTCTGTTATGATGGAAGGACGTACAGTTTCAAATGCTGCAGCATGCATAGGGCTGCTGTTGTGTGCTTAGCGCTCACTAAACAGCTGTTAATTCACAAAATGAAGAGAATTACTAGAAACAATTTTCATTGCTCCATTGCTAAGATAACAGCAAATGATTCGTGCAGAATTAACAAGGAAGCTGCTTCTTTAAAAGTAATTATTTACTAGTTCTTAATTGACGTGCTGACTGTCAGGTTCCTAAAAAAATGCTCAGTCCTGCTATAATTAGTATTGGTTTTCCTGTGTGGGTTGGTTTTGTGACATTCACTCAGAAACATATAAATGATACAAATGTAGCTTAATGTATGTGCCCCACTCTTTATCATTGAAGATCAGGTAAAATAATTATTAGTCGTTTCACTATCAGCTACTTCATGAGGACGGTTTAGGATTCACGTCTGAGTGCATGGTATACCATTGTTATCTCTGTAAATAAAGGAGAATAATTCAATTGTAACCACTACAAAATGTGTGCTCATTTATTAATAAATTTCAGATCATATATAATTTATTCCATTGTCTGCTTCTTTAAGTGGATGGGTCATAACTGAGTGCCTTGTAGACAATTGTTGACTAGGTAAGTTACTGAGAATAACTTAATGAAATTTTAACCACCCCATAATGTGTGTGCATTTATTGTTGAAGTTCAGATCAAGGAATTCCAATATCAGCTGCATCTAGTGGATGAACTTTTCATCGAACCTAAGGCTCTTGCTTCAATTAACCAGATCAAACCTTTCTTGCCCTGCATCTACTTAAGTGGACGGCTACTAGATAAAAAAAGTTTCCAACATCCAACATGAGCTATTGTAGAGACCGCCGAGGGTAACGAGAAAGACGAGAAAGCACAGCCTTGTTGTGGGCGTCTCTGTCTGTGAAACCAAGCAAAAGCTGGATCGAGTACCATGACAGACCCAAGTAACGTGACTTAAAAAAGAAGAATCTATGCAGCTTAGCAAGGGTGGGTAGTAAAGGTGTATTTAGTAAAAAAAAAGTACCATTAAACATGAAGTTAACAAGAGTAACAAAAATGAAGCCTTTAAATCAGAGAAACCAGATATACCCATGTATTTACATTCCACAAGATATTATTTGTTTATCAAAAGCAGTCATCTACAGAATTATTCATATCTTAGTTCTTACATAGAAGCAAACGGTACAAGGCACCAGTGCAAGCTGGACCCTAATGGCACCTGCGCTAACCTCAAATAGTTAAAACACCGAGAAGTACGAAGCGACACTGAAGTATGTTGTGCAGAGCAGGAATTGAGAAGAGAGAGCATTGCAGAAATTCATGAGTCTCAGTGAAGAAACAGTGGAGGATGTAAGGAAGAGAAGTTGAACTTTTAACAACAGTTCATGCATGTGGTACACTGTAGAGGAAAAATGTTTAACAACAACACCAAGTAAGAATTCAGGACAACAACACTAACGGAATTCAGGACAATTTGTGGTGATTTCATCTAATTTACCGTGCTCTCTTTATCGTTTTTATTTTGACCAGCAATAAAACAAACATGTAACTAAATCTGGAAATATAGAATTTTATACGAATGTAGTATGAAAGAGAAAGTGTGATGTTATTTGGATTATTATTGGTTTCTGAGAACCAAATGTAAAACTAAAATAGCTATTATGCCAGGGTAATGCGTTATATGGGTTGTTTTTTTTTTCACTGATTTTAAAGATTTGGTTAGACAGCTTTGCATCCTACTATATGTGCTTTATCGTTTTTTGTTTGCATTAATCTATTAACGTATAAACGCACAAGTAGAAACGTCAAATTAAATTAGGCCAACGATTTAAATTTACTAAGCAAGTTCGTGTTTCATAAAAAATTACAATACTGCATTCATTAGTGAATTTTAAAACAATAACAAAATTAAGAAACGAAAACCAGTTTTTGAAACGTTTAAGGAGCCGGTCAAAACCAGTCTGAACCGAATCACATCTTATGTTTGTTCAGGATTTAAGAACTAAACTGGAAAACAATCTTGAGCTGAACCGAAACCCAAACCAGAACCCATTTTTTTTCCGGTACGACTCCATGCTTTTAAATATGTAGAAAAAGGAAGTAGATGCGATTATACATCAGATGAAGTGTAGGCACCTAGTTTTTATTTTTACGCCATTATTCTAATAAAAAAATTCCGGCTTGCTAAAAAATAAAAACATGTTCATTACGCGAAATCTTAGGACGATAGACTCTACAAAATTTAGCACGGTAAGGTTTAGTAAAACTACAAAGCTTTATTTCATTGATTTATATATTTTTAACTAATCGTGACTACTGCAAAATTAGTAAGAACCGTTTACAAACTGCAATAGTGTAGTCAATTTTCAGCTTCACTAATGGGAAATTAGGGTAAGGAAGGAAAATGATGGGGGAAAAGAATTATTAAATCTCTAATTTTGTGTGAAGCTGAAAATGTCTGTGATGATGATGATTGCTTTTACACTAAAAGCAATTTTTCTGAAAATACAAAAAGTTTCTTCTACCATACTGCATTATAGTAGAGTATAAGAAAATTCGGAAAGTATCATAATTCTTGCACAATCCACTGCTGTACACATACAGCTTCATACATATATAACCGTACAGCTAACTACTGATAGCTACTGAGCAGCAACAATAACTCCATACCGGCTACGAGGCTAGCATCTGGAGCTGGTCATTGAGCTAGCTGCAAAGGGCACATAGAGGTACAAACATTATCGTAGTTTGCCAGGCCAGTGCTGTGAGAATGGATTTCTTGGAACTAATTTTTTTTAATTTCGGGGATATGTTAGCAGCTGCTACAATGTTCAACAAGTGGTAATTAATTTTTATTTTCCGATTTTTAACCTTAACACGTTTCACAGCGTAAGGGATAACCTTGTCGTGCAAAACAACGTTTTTCGGCCTAAGAAATTTGCTCTCACAGCGTTGGTGTGGAAAACTAAGCTAATGTTTTTACCTCTGCATAATCCTTGCACCAAGCTTAACTGTCGGCTCCTGCTGCTCGCCTCATCGCCATTATGGTGTTACAGTCGCTGCTCTGTACATCTATATAGTTGTATAGCTACTCACAGCTACAGTAATACTTTCACTGCAAGGTGAAGTTGTGAATGTTAACTAGAATCCTTGATAGCTTCTGACTTAGCTTCTGTTTTCATTCCGTTTGGATAAATCATATTGTATGTATACAAATTATGGTTGAAAACACGTGAAAGAAACTGTTGGTAGTTAGCAGTTGAATAAAAAGCAACTTATCTCAGATATCCAGTGTCGAACGAGGCAGGAGAGGGCGACAGTGTGAATTAGATTCTGAGGAATGCCACGGGAGACACGTGTTTTAAAAGAAATTTAATTCGGTTTAAGTAAGCCTTACAAGCGGTTGTTTTTTTGTTGTTGTTGATATTATACTATTGTTTCAGTCATAAGAGTAGCCTTGCATTCCTTTAAAACAAGAATGCACAAATGTTACAATGAATACCTGAATTGGTATTATTTACAAAGGTTTAATGACCTTTTTTTGGTGGATGTCAAGGAGGGAGTTGCTGAAATGGGTTGATACCCAAGTGGAGGGTAAGACAAAAAAGTGAGGAATGGGTTTGTACATAGAAAGGATAACCTCCAGCAGGAAGCCCAATATAGAAATACGTGAACAGTTTCTTCGGGAAGAGAATCCAATAGGTGGCAATGGTGTAACAGCAAAAGGACACCTGTGCCATGGTACAACGGCACTATCCCAACTTCTATCCTGCAGATATTAAAGGCAACATAATTACCGGCAAATAGAATTCATTTATTTTCACACAAATATTGTATCATGCTTCAAACACAGACTGTTAGTTATTTGATCATTAACTCAAACCAATAATCAGACAAAACGGTAAGGATAAAAGAATCAATTAAAAGAAAATTAATCAACCTGTTGGTGGCTCGTTTTCGCCTGAAATGCAAGAAAAGAACTTTTGTTAAACATCAAACTTTGCAACCATATAGTTTCCCCCAGAATTTATGTAGACCAGTGAAATTCGGTGTATGGGATCGTGTCATAGCTATTTTAATGCATTACAATTTTCATGACAACAATTGAACTCTTTGGAGTCCACAACATGGCCATTTGTCATTGTTGTTGTTGTAGTTTTTTTGTTATTGGGCTTCTTTGCCCTCACCTGGAGATCGAACCAATGAACCGATTTACAACTTTTAGAGCTTAAACTGTAGGTATGAACATGATCTATGACATTTTGAACACTATTTTAAAGTGATTATAATAATATTGTTGTTCTTGTTATTGGGGGAACTACGCTCTCATGTAGAGATCAAACCAATGAACTCATTTTTAACTTTTATAGCTTTAAACGTAGGTACGAACAAGACCTGGGCCCTTTTGCACGTTATTTTAATGTGACTACAATATTTTTGTTGTTGTTATCCTTCTTATCATTGAGGAAATATCTCTAGCTCCCATCTAGAGATCAAACAAATAAACCGATTTTCAACTTTTATAGCTTAAAACGTAAGTATGAACAAGGCTTAGGGCCTTTCGAACATTATTTTAATGTGGCTACAATATTATTGTTGTTTTGTTCTTCTTTAGGAGTCAGTTCTGTTTTCATTTAGATTTAGAACCATTTTATCGATTTATCAACTTTCATAGGTTAAAAGGTTGGTATTAACAAGGACCAGGACCTTTTGAACGTTTTTTAATGTGACTGCTTTAATCTCAAATAGCATTCATCTCAACAACAAGGTGTCCCAGAATGTACTCCGATATTTCATTGTTTAATGAAACGGACGGAAACTACACATGATATCAACAAACGTTTTTTTAACTGAAAGCAAAACTCACCAAGTTTTATAAGTCTCCATGTGAGCACCCTTTGCTGCACTTTAGAAAATATGTGGTAGGAATTATATTTCTTTCCACGTATTGTGTAACGTTTGTGTAGTATCTGAAGCAGTGGCATTATTAATTCGTTGTCAAAGTTCATAAGCGTTTGTAACACTGGTACAATAAACTTCATCCTAGATTTTGAAAGATTGAGGTCTATAGATCCTTGTCGGATGGATTTCCGTGGGCTGCGAGCAAATTTACACGAACGATTTCATCTTGGTCATCATTTGAGTTATTTGGACTGCCTTGTCCTTTCTTACGTTTACACACTGCCGGTTTCCTTGAACTGCTGCATCCACTTAGTAGTTTGTCTGCAGGTGCCTCATAACCAGTATATTCCCTACATTACCACCTTTGGAATGTGATGATTGACTTTAACTATGCTAACCAGAGAATGCACAAACTCTTGCTGAAGGGGCGCTATTTTTATAACAAATCTGCCTCGCGTGCAGATTTCAGTTTGGTGAACACCCTTTGTTCTGTAAGAGGATGCAGTAGCTGTTTCTGAAACTTGGTCTGTTGTGCTTTCAGTTAAAAAAAACCGTTTGTTGATCTCATTTGTGGTTCCCGTTTTATTAACCAATGAAATACCGGAGTACATTCTCGGACACCCTGTACAGTATATCATATCGTTAGTATCTTGTATCAAAATTCTAGTTATTTAATTTACCTGAAATATCTATTCGAAAAAATATATTAATTGACGCATAAAATACGGATGTAAATGTTAAAAAACTTAATTTTCTTTAGGAACAATACAAGAAAAAGACTTGTAAGCCATCTTTGCCGCACTGATAAGTGTAAAAGAAGTCCAGCTTTTTAATTAAAAGAATTAATGCTAAAAATGAACAGACCTGAATAGAATGAAAAAGACATGTATGCCATCAGAGTCTTACAAATACGTTAAAAAGAATCTCAGCTCGTCTTTGGGACCGTGCTTTTACACATATCAGTGCAACACTGATGGCTTACACGACTTTTTCTTGTTTCTGACTCTAAATCTGTTCTTTCAGAGGACACAGTTTTTTAAGGTTTACAACTGAATTTTATACACTTAAGCATTTTTTCATACTAAAATATTTATTATTTAAAGTAGATGTAAACGTTGAAGTATCCACTGATTTGGATGAGAGCAAATCGGAAACCATTCCTATGCCACGGAGGAAAAAAAATTGCCGGATTCAAACGTCATTTGGCTAAAAGTTTTTGCCTTTAAGAGTTATTTGTACTAAAAAATACAAAACCACAAATACACCAGGGCTGTAGCCAGGAAAACAATTACCCTGTGACACAGTTTACAGAAAGTTCACAATACCATAGTCCACAATATCACAAATTATTACAATTTTTTATGTATAACTTAATAAGTGTGTATCATTGGTTAAACTGCACTATGTTTTTAGACCAATCTTTCTCCTAAGTTGTAAAACCCCCTGTTAGCGAGTTATTTCTTTCATTAATTTTGTTCGTTCCCCTCCCCCCCGGACTTTTCCCAGCAATTGCAAGGGCCTACCTATGGTTTGTGTATGTCACACCATTACTGACACTGTCTATTTATGGAGAGGCTCTATGTATCGTGCACACATCCTAAAAATATACAATAATATTTCCTTATTCATATCTCACTGAGTGAAAAATAGCTACTAGCTACTGCATTAAGACAGGAAATTATAATTTTGTACTCATAAAAAATGTAGAACCAAATTTTCCAGTCTTAAGAATTCCATTAATTTAAAGACGAACAATAAAAAAAAATAATGTATTGTTATCTATAAGTGAAGTATGGTACACCATAAGTCACAGGGCCAATAGAATATAAGAAACCAAATAAAAAAAACCAGTCGAATAATTCTAAACTTAAGAATATAAGGTCATAAAATATACAAACCCGATTCAGGTGGAAGAGGTACTGAAAAGCAAAAAGAGTTAATTTGTTGATACATGCATTATGAGCATAATGTATTTAAATTACATATCTTCCAAAATACACGTATTCCTTGTAAATTTCCATATTCTTTGATTTAGGTTTCCTATTAAAATGAAAATCTAAATATTGTAACGTAAAATTAACTATTTTCGCAGACTTGCATTGTTTTTTTTTTAATGAGGAATTGACCCATTTTTATGATTAAAATTGAAATCGTAATTGAAATTGAAATTTTACAACACCTGTAACTATAGCTTTCACTGCAAGGCCCCATGACATATTGTGGAAGTACCACTCCATCACAACCGCAAACAAGCCTATATTTCTAATGGACTTAGTTGCTGACTTAATCATTGATAGCATTAAAGCCATGCTTAAGTTATCAACTGAGGTACAATTTAGATTGCAAATGAAACCTTTTATTCAAGGATGGATAGCAGTATCTCTTTGACTTTTGTACAATCTCACTTGTGTACTGCTTTTTTTCAAATATTTAATAATTCCGTGTTATTATTTATTTGTGATGATTTTCCAAGTCTTACCTTTTCAGAAAAAAATGTCAACATTAACTGGCTTCCTTTTGATTGTAATTACTAATTGCATAGTTCCAGCTTGAACCAGCTGACCTCGCAACAATTATTATTATTGGAGATGAGGGAGCTTCTGCTTAAACCAGATCTCCACAAAACAAGAATTATGTAACACGAAATCGGGTAGTCGAGACTACGAGATTTAGCTGGAAAATGCAGCATTCCCTGGCAAACAATGAACTAAAAAGGGCTGTTGCTGTCTAAAGTTTTTCTGGTTTCTTAGGGAGAAATCTAGATTGATAAGAAAATATGCTTAAACACAAATATAGATTTTTTTTGTACATTACTCCACCTTCTCACTGCTTTATTGCCAGAGGAGAAGATGAAATAACACAGTCAATCAACCAAGCAGCCAAACATTTGCTAATTGAGCGATATTAATGATGAAGCTACTGAATAAAACCAATCTCTTCCTGTTTCGAATAGTGGAGCCCTGGAAAGTTGAACACGTAATAGATTCTAAAAACTCATTGCGGATGCAGTCATAGAATTAAGAATTGGGTAAAAAAATCATGAGTCTTGGTGGTAACATAGTGTGATGGAAAAAGAAGGAGAATGGAATAATTTCAGGTTCCGAAAACTTTACAAATGGTATATATTTGATACTGTGCCTAAATGTTGAATTTAACTGTGACATATGCCGTATCAAGGAACATATTGGGAAATAAGGCTCCATATAATGCAAAAGTATTAAATAGTATTCAAGGGTGAGAACATTTTGGTTGTCTGACCTGGGAATTTAAACACTCAACGAGGTCGTACAAGCCAGAGAATTAAATTATGTGGGACTAACCTTATGTATATTGTTTTTATGCTTTGGTATGTTTTAAAGTAGGATATGCAAAACAATTGCAATTTCTTTACAATTTTATAGTTCAAAATCGTTTAGCATCTGTTACTAAACATAATAATTTTTTCTGCTTCCACAGGTAGGACTTAACACCAGTGGCGTACGCTCATAGCATATCACGTCATAAAAAGCATTTTGGGCATATTAAAACAAATTTTGGTATAAACCTATACACGTTGTTTGTTTGAGGGGAATGTAAGTAGCTTATCACAGGGGCAGTTGAGAAATGATTGACTTCTACAGCTCGACAACACTGACACGAAAAATAAAGATAGCTGTAAGTCATACATTCAAGCAATTGTTTGTGACTGTAGTGCCTTACAAGTGACTGAAGACTATTAAGCCAATTAAAGCCAACTATTAATTTTCAACTTACTTCTAAACGTTTTTTTTTACGAAAAGTGCCATTTCAATCATTTAATGCATCTATATGATGTCATTTAAACATTCAAGCAATTTGGTGGACTATTAGAACACATATTTTGTATAACCTGGTTTGAAAACTTTCAGATTAATTCAACATGGTTTTTTTAATTCATAATTCGAGATTTTTAACTCGTCCACTTTCTCTCAGGATTTACAGCACACAACACAAATGCAAAATAGGCATGGTAATATTTAATAACTTGCTACATTGTGTTGAACTGTTATGTTTTTAAACAAGTGATGGCATTTTAAAACTAGTGTTACAGTGTTAATGATGTTTTAAAAACTAGGAAACATGTTCATAGGCTTTAGTTATTATTAGATTTCGTTTGGAATTATAGGGCACGACTTGCAGTTATGCCCTTAACGTGGCGCTAATAACCAAGCTGTCGACGTGCCATTAAGCCCCAATCCCCCCTCTTAACGTGAAAAAACAGAAAAGTATGAGAAATGTATGAGGCTATGTGAGGAGTGATGCTGAAAGCATGAATAAATGTGACAAACCGTCATTATTCTTGCATAATAAATGCTACTTACCAACACAGATACAGTTGTTGCTAATGCAGCCTCGTTTACCACCATACTTCCTGCATACTTTATCACATTCTTGGAGCGATTGGCAATGTCGATCTTTTTATACATACAAAAAAGAAAAACTAACATGCAAGTAATACGGTCAATCATTATCTATTAATGTCAATCCGTTTACTTTTTTAGTTAAGTTACCTGCTGAACAATTTCAAAATAAATTAAACCCTTGTTGTTATACTTAAATACGTAGGCCTAAATGTATAGTTTCTTTAAAATGGAAGTGGATTTATAGAGCTCAAACTTTAAATTTTACACTGATTGGACAACCAAATCTAAAATTCGAAAAATTCCATTTTTACTAATAAGCATTATTTGTTTTACAAGTTTGTTGCATTTTGTTACAAAAATTAGACTTAATGTATTTATGGTACTAATATTAGCCTAAATTGGTGTGGTCTGTATCAGCAGCAATGGATGTGTGTCCATTGTATTTTCACATTGGCACTATTATTACTTTCGTAATATTTGTTGACATTTAGATCAGTTACATTTAAGCACACTCTAACACGTTTTTGAAGCTAAACACAACGTCTAGTTAACAACTTAATTTTCAGATATGCAGGTGAACACGAAAAATGCAAAACATACGAAAAATAATAGTTATTCAAGGAGAAACTTAACAACTGTAGTGGATAAAATTGCATCCATTTATGGGACAGGTGCAGAATACATTGGACATTTTTTGGTGTTTGCTCTTGTATTTTTGGTGCAAAATTTCGCTGATAAACTAAAGGGCAACTGAGGACTTGTTCATCCTATTTAATTTTCTGTTTTAATTTTTTGCCCAATGATTTAATTGTTAACAGAAAAATCAGAACTCCCAGAAATTTGTTCCAGGAATAATACAGAATTAAAATTGTAGCTTTACGGTTGTAGTATAATTATATAATACGAAAAACCGCTTGTACAACATACTCAAATTTCATTCATTTTCGACTTGAAATTTTGAATCGATATGCTTGATCTGCATTTACAATGAACGGTGCATGGAAAAACTAATAGAATTAATTACTAGCTAAAATTAACTTTCCCATTCATGTCTAGCACCTGTGGGGAAATTATATTTTGAGTAAATCTTGTATTTTAATACTAGTAGAACCTAAATAAGACATAATTTTTCAACTTCTCTTTTCAGTGCTTAATGCTAACTGCCCAACATAGCGTATATGACTAAGCAATAATGTGATAGAAAAACATTTACATCATTTAAATAAAAAACTGATTACAATATTTATGGTTTCACATGACGATACTCCTAGTTTATTGTTTTTAGCGTGTTTATTTCTAAGGAGTTGTTTCTTTCTGCACATGCACTCGAAAGAATTTCGAATCGGAATCTGTTGATATTCTTTGTTAATGGTTTTTCTGCATATTATTTGTAACCTTGAATTTTTTTATCTATTGTTTCTAACACGTCCACATGCACTTCTTACTCAGGGCATACATTCAAACAATAACAACATTCCACCATACTAAAATACACATGGAGTGTAATCTTAATACTTTACCTCCTCTCCATTACAACACCTTACAATTTTCATTATTGGAGCATTACAACACGAACTAGCGTGAAAGTAATTGCGAAAAATGTTTTAGTTAATAAACCGCAAATGTGAGAGATTTGAAGGCGATTAGGTAATAATGCGATGCTGATTACTTTCGTACCGTTTTTTGTGTCTGGTTCTTTAGACTGACATTCGTATTTTATACACCTATTTTTATTGGTATTTTTTTAATATTTATATTCATTACACGTAAAGTAAATAAGGGGAATTTTGATGTGGGTTAAGCACAAGGTGTGATAATTGAGATTAATGATTTTTCAAATAAAAGCATCACTCCTTGTTTTGATGTTTTAACTTTGAAAGTTATAAATCATGTCACTGGTACCATATCTATGTTAAAGCAAAATTTCCCAAATAAGAAGGAGAACAACAACAAGAATACTGTAGGCCTTGGTCATACCTATGTTTAAGCTATGAAAATTGAAACTCAATTAATTGGTTCATGCTTTAGGTAAGAACAAAATTTCCCCAACAAGCAAAATAGCAATTCAAACATAGCTACCTACGTTTTAAGCCATAAAAGTTGAAAATTGGTTCATTGGTTCAATCTCTAGGTGAGAGCAAAATTTATCGAACAAGAAGAGCACTAACAATAACGTTGTAGTCATTAAAAATAAAGTTGCAAAGGCCCTATGCTTTGTTCTTACCTACATTTTAAGATAAAAAAAAGTTGAATATACGTTCGTGGGTTCGACCTCTAGGTGAGAGTAAAATTGCCCCAAGAAAAAGAAGAACCACAACAAGAATATTATACCTACATTAAAATATTTTTAAAAAGGCCTTGGGCCTTGTTCCTATCTATGTTTTAAGCTATAAAAGTTGAAAATCGGTTCATCAGTTCGATCGCTAGGTCAGGGCAAAGAGTCCCAACAACAACATTAACTACAAAAAATGAAATGGCTATACTGCGGGAGCCAAACGGTTTGATTGTTGTCATTAAAATACTTTATGGAGTGAATTAGTTATAACAAGATCGCAAATTCCAAATTTCGTTGTTCTATGTTAGTTCTGCCAGAAACTATATGGTTTCAAAGTTTGACGTTTAACATGGAACTTCATTCTGAGGCTTACATAAGTACCGCTCCTTGATCAATGACAGATCCCACAAATTTCAAACTGAAAGGAAAGCCATGATGCTGGCTATGGATAGTGCTGCTTTGCATTCATTGCCTTCTAGAGGCTATTTTAAACTGGCTGGTTCCATGGACCTCACCATGACTGTCTCGTTGATTCTGCAAGTGGAAGGAATGTACTTTTGAATCTGGAAGGGTTGAAGGTGAGCCCATTGGTTTGACACCACACCACAATATGATCGATATCCTGTTGGAGTACATGGCTAAGAGTATATAGGGAAAGGAGCATCAAATCATTTGTGCAACTGTTGTTAGTAGAAGAAAGAGTTATAGATAAATCAGAAATGAATAAGTTAAAAAGCAAGGGAACGAGGATAGACGTTTGGTGCATGACGGAGGTTACGGTGGCACAAGTGGTTAAAGAGCCACGGACGACAGCATTCCAGTGTCTACAGTTGTGGAGGTAGGAATGAATACAGGAGGCTGCAGAATAGTGAAAGCCAAAAGCCCGAAGACTGGAGTCGAGTTTCCTCTGTATGATGGAACTGAAACACTTTACTGAAGTCCAGAAAAATTAAGTCGCTTGTGGTATTACTTTGTGATGTGATCATTGGTATGGAGCAAATTTGTCAGACAAGAACACTTCGGAAAAAAAAAAGTATTGTGACTGAGGGATAAAATTGAGAAATTGCATCACTGGAGGATATCCTTGTAGACAAACCATTAGAGTACCGAAAGGAGATTGATCGGATGGTAATTGCTGACTTGGTGATACCCAATTTTGTCAATATACATGAAATTGGTATACTTCCAGGCCAGTGGGAAAGTGCAAGACTGGAAAGAGTTGAAAAATATAGAAAAGCGGGCCATATAAGGTGGTGTCATAGTTCTTGTGGAACTGAGAGGGAAAGCCATTTGGTACAGGGGAGGTATTGTTTTTGACCACGATCAGTGCAGTTTCTTTGTCCTTGGTATCAAATTGAACAAGGCTGGCTATTGATACTAAACTGTGTAGGGAGTCATGATGGAAGGAAGGAATGTAAATGCGCAGTGAAAGCATCATCAGTATATATGGATTTGTCATCATCCCCCAGATAGTCCCCTTGTTCTGATTGATGTATCAAAAAAGTAGTTTTAGTTGAAACTTCGACCTAAGGATGATGGCTTCCTTAAAGATAACGAGCATGGCAAATTTTGTCAACATTACAGTCGCATGGATTTTTTGTATGTGAAGATATTACTGGGATAAGGTGTTAGTGATAACGTGCAGAAAATCTTGAAGTGTATTGAGTTGGGAGTCAACATTCAGATCAGCAAGTTCATGTTACTAATCGATGCTGTAAATGAGGTCATTGATGAGAACATACTCGGCTTAACAGACGTTGCACGTAGCTACTTTCGTGGACTTCTCATAGTTTTCAAATTCTAGTAGAAATGCAGGATATCATCGTCTATATTGCTTAACGGTGAAATGGGTGATAGCAGCAATATCAATGTCGACAGATGTAATGATAAGCTCAAGAAGACTGTATGATGGCCCAATGCAGACGTGTGTAGGTTTGGAAACGTGTTTGGTAATTTGGAAGTCTTATAGAAGGTCCAGGACTTCAGATGATGCAATTACATAGTTTTCAGAGATCGAGACCACAGAGTATAAAATTTTGGGAAAGTTCAAGTTACACATGATGGTAGTGGTTGAATTAGAATACAGACATGGCTTAAAGAGACAGAAAGCCCAGAACACTAATTTTGGAAGGCAGGGCTAGGAACCAGGAAACATAACAAATGGCAACGTTTTCAACTTTATTAATGTTGGTTTTGCACCAAACTACTTCTCACTCTCTAGAGGGGTCAGAATAGTTTCCATCAGGAGGGAGGGTGGTCATAGTGAGCTTCAGCATGACATTTTCCATTGCGTTCTGAACAGTAAAGGTAGTAGACACTAATGTGTTGAGCACAATCAATCGCAACAGAGGAGAGGTGAGTGTCCCTGGTGCCGATGATGTCCGGCGGATCCATAGCAGTGATTGCAGACAGTTTGAAATACAAATATTTTATGGAATAAAGGATGCAGAGGCAGGATTTGGTCTGAAAGCACCTAAAAACTGAGTCGAGTGTGGTTCAACTTTCTTGAATGCACCGATGAAAGTTGCTATCCTCCTTTGGTTTATGGGATGCTTTGGGGTCGTCTTCATTTAAGGCTCCATCCAAATTTCATCAAATGTCAAACCACAAAGTGAAGTTGTCTTTCAGTTCGTGCTCAGTGGAAAGTGTCTATACTTATTTGATGGAGATCTTTTGTGTTTTTCTGATGGTGACGTTTGTAGATACGGCTTTGTTGCAGACTTCAGGTGCAGGACTATCGAGGGCTTGGTGTTGAGAGTAATGTAGTGCATGTGATTTGCGACCGTTACTGGGCTGAGGAAGAAGCATAGGTTTTACAAAAAGGTCAAGGGTGAACTAGGTGTTAATACTGATCAAATTGGCCACGGGATTTCTGTTCTAAAGCCTTGAGCAATTGGTTTGCGTGGCCTACCAATGATGTGCAAAATATTTGCATCTTGGGAGCAGATATTGGAGTACGTAATATTATCACAAAATTCCTCATTGATCGTGAAGCAGGAGGAGTAGTAAGGTGGGTATTTCGGCTGTAACTGGAAACAACCTACTCTTATGTGTAACAACTTTTGGATCCGATTGATGATTTCTTCCTTCGTGATAACCTCTTTTGTGATAGCTTCGTTTCACCTGTTTGTAATGAATGAGTAATGGGGAGCAAAGTTCATATGTGCAAGGTTAGGTAATTTTTTTTAACGATTACTGGTCTTTGACAGTTTCGTATTTCATATTGGGTGGGGGCGACAAAGCCAACATGTAGCTGGGGACAGTTCCCTGCTGTCAGTAATCACTGGCGTCAAGTATGCTTGTTTTTATTTGTCTGGGGTCTTTTTAGAGGCAGAGAATCTAGAGGCAGATTGAGCTTTGGACAGAGGAGGATAATGGGCGATTAACTAAACTTCATTTACGTTGAAATGGGTAACAAAATGGCATGATTACTCAAGACTGCTTTAGAGTCAATGCGTGACATTTTGATTATGTGTTGCACTCAGTATATTGTCCTTGGTAAGAATTCAGTTGAATCACGCATGACTTTATTAAGAACATTAAGTGATGCTTAGTGGAATTGAGTAAGCAGTATGACCTTACAAGTGAATGGACTTCAATCTTAGCAGGTGGTTGGTACCAGCATTTAGGCAAATTCAGAGGAGGTTTATCTTTTGGCTTATCATTTTGTAATAAACTAGCAAAACCAGTATTAAAAGTTTCAGACAACGACTTAAGTTCATGATGAGGTTTATCATGCATACTGAAAAGATATCCAACAAAGCGAGTTTGAAGCAAGAAAAACTAACTGGAAGGACGGAAAGCTCTCTGGACAGAAGTAACACCAACACCAGGTCACTTCTCGATAATGATGATCTAGCAATCTTATAAGGTAATTTCGTACATTTATTATGACTTGGGGCGCAGTGTAACTTTCAGTAGACGGCATTCCTAGACACAGAGACCAGTTCTTTACAGTATCAACAGGAGCTACCAACAGTGTGGCAAGTACCCACCATCTTGCCACCATCTTGCCACCATATTAAAGAATTTTAAAAAGAAAAATAATAACAACGGAAACCACATCCCTTCTGGGAATCGAGTGGTAACATTTTTATACTAATGTGCCGAGTTTCTCTTCAGTATCTAAAAAGAAATGTCTACATATTTCTTCAGTGGCCAATACAGAACTTGAAGTTTTCTGCATCAGAACTAGATTGCATAGTAACAGTGTAATCACTGCAAACAACTCTGTTAAACGAAAAGGAAATGGTAAGCTTTCGAGGGGAAAACCGGCTTCTATGTTTCATTAATAATGACTTTAAACAGGTTAAACATTTTGAGTTTTCTCGTGCTTTTAAATTAATACAAACCATTCAGATAAACCACAGCAGCAAAAACCTGTAAAACTAATTTCACCATTAGTCCATTTCGATTCACTAAAACGTAACACATTTATTCCCTATTTGCTTTCTGTAGTGCTAACATGGTAAGTTCTTTTATATCCAAAGAAAAAAAAGTATAATTTTACTACCCTACTGATAAAAAAGGAGTATTTCTTCAGTTCATTCCATAAATAATGCTTTCTTGATCTTACTCAACTAAATTATCTTGGTTGGAAAATTTATGACTTCATGTCTACCCTCCTGTTAGATGTAAAAGAATCAGAAGAAATTGACTGTAAACTTTACTCTGAATATTGCAATAAAGCAATGGTTAAAAAATTTTCATTCAGTTTCGACTCTCTACAGCAAATCCACTGTTAAATTTAATATCTCTTACCTCGTTGCTCTTCAGTTCCTGAAAATGAGGAAAGAAAACAAAATTGGGTTTATTTTAACAGATCAACTTACTTTGTAAATTTATGTAGCAAGCAGAACAAAGAACTGATACATGTTGATAAAGTTAGGGTAAAGGATTGTCATTTATATTTTAATATACAATATTCACGGTATATTCATCTCAGACAACGTTCAGTGTAAAATTAAAAATATTGTGAAGAATGTTATGCAACATACTAATGCCTATAAATAAAAAGTAAAATTACAGTATCACTGATACCGTAAAATTAAAAAGGCAAAATACTATAATTGCATTATTAAAAAGTTTAGCAATCATTTTTAATACTAGTCATCCATCATTACTTAATGGAAGTTAAATGTTTTCATAACAAAATTAGTTATTGAAGTATAATTTTTTTAACAACCGTTAATTATTCTATATCTTCGGTATTCTTAAATATCATTGCCAGCTTTTCTATAAAATAATGTACATTTTCTGCAGATTAAATGTATGAATAAAAGGTAATAAATAGTAACAAGTATAGCGACTATACCAATACATCCATCAGAGTAATATTATTAATGACGAATTTGATCAGAAGGATTTCCTTACGGTTCATTTAAAATGGCTCTATTATAGATAAAATTAGAAATTAGCCATTAGCGAAAATTATACAATTTCCAATTTCTAATTTCCAATGTTCCTTAATATTATTTACAGCGATTTGTGTCTATTTATTATAGATAAATAAATATATATTACCCGAAGAAACAAAATTTAGCCACTATCATGAACAGCTAAAACTGACAATTGAGCATCTCTTTGACGATAAAGTTCACAAACCATTGTGAGTCCGGGAATTGAGCCTGAGTATTTAGCTTGGGCCACCAATTCACTAGAACACTAATGGTTGCATTACCGGCCTCACTATGGATTGTGAATTTTTTCTTCATAGTTGCTGCTCACCTGTATTTGTTAGCTGTTCAACACATTTCATCCATTGTGTTGCTTTGTTCATTGTAATATTTATAGTTCTTTTCCATTCTTTAATATACGTAAGCAGTTTACTACATTTGCTCAATGGTTTAAAAGTACACAACAAAAATAGATTTTTTTTTGTTGAAAACCATATTTTGCTACAATCCTGTATTCAACCAAATAATCAGTACTTTTCTTGAAAACACTTAAATGGAAAAATATGTTAGTTATTCATGTATCATTCTGTAGAACCAGTTTAGAAGTTTGAGCCTAAAACTATTTTTTGGACCACATTTCCGGCTGCTGTCCTGCAGTTTTATTAAAGGATCTAAAACCACAACAGGGTCTATACATTGCGGGTTAACATTGCTGTAATGTGCGATGCAGTGGCATGGGTAAGACTGTGACTGAGGTTGGTGCTAAAGACCTAGCTGTCAATGTGCCATTAAACCTAAATTCATCCGAAAAAAACTATTCCTATCAAGTTTCATTTTAATCTTAATGCACTAGGTACATCATTAAAAAGACACTACATTTGTGCGTACGTTTATTTGTGTTTGTATTCCTACTTATCAGGTCCTAAGGAACCTACAAAGACAACCGTCCTGCCAAATGAAAGACCATTAAAGTAAGTTTTTAAAAAGCCTATTGTCACTGCTCTAAACTAATCTTTTTGTTAGTCAAATAAGCGAAATTGTTCATAGTACCCAAATTTGGGCAACTTCAGAGGAATTATTGTGCCGCGTTTTTATTCACTGTTCACGTGTAAACGTAAAACGCGTAGCTGTTCTTGTGTAATGCCCATTGCGCGGTTTTAAATGGTAACTAAAGGGTTTGTTTTTCGGACGTTTGCCCCTTAGCTACTTGCTGTAAATGTTCTGGGCAATGCTTTGGGTTTTTATGTACCGAGGCCGCGTCGATTTAATGTCAGGTTCTCACCTTTGCTCCCTTGATGGTGGTTAGTCTTGGCCAGGTGTGATGTGCCGGTCGGGGCCGTTTTTTGTAAACTGGCGTGTCACAAACCGAAGTAGTGTTTAACCCATGGCTGTGCCTGGGGCTGATGTTCTTGTAGTAACTTAGTTTCGTATTGCCCGTGTATTATGGTTACGAAAGCGTAAGTACAAATTTGTATAACAATTTAAGTGTGTACTTTTATGATGTTGGCACGTTTTATCTGTTACGTGATCCTTGTTGGGGTAAGGTTTAAATTTGTATTGATTTTGTTCCTTCTTCCTTGTTTTTCCCTCCCGTGTTGACTGTTGAATACGATGGATCCATTGTTTTGGGGCGCCAGGCAGAGCGGCGATACTGGATGTAATCATGTGTACCTTTGAACTTAAGTCATGGTGGTTTCACGATGGGGGCCAATATTGCTTCAGAGAAATGTCAGATTCGTCGACGAAAACTGTAAGTTAACCTGTGCCGTCCTTAAATGTTTGAAGCCAAATTTTACCGTCATGACATGTTTGAAAATGTGAGCGCTGGGCCTAAAAGGAACTGTGTTTTCATTACATGAAATCTTGTTTGCTACGTTTGGACATATACACAAAGCTGTTTGACATTTTTTCCCCAGACCGGGCATATTCCTGAATTATTTGTAAATCCCCATGAATGTCACGAAAAATATAAAGAGTGAATGTGTTTCATATGAAATTACCTAAGCATAGACTGAGTCATTTTTGTTCACCTTAGTTGCGTAAGGGGTAGATCCACGGCCTCGGGTGTTTAGGAGATTTGCGCTTTTCGTCCTACATTTATACGAACTATAACCTTTCTCATATATCAATTTAAACACTCAATTATTCATAAAGTAACGTGTAACAATCAAAAATGGTACTCCTACAATTCAGCAGAACGCATGCAAAATGAGTGGCCTATTACAGCGTATTTAGTAAATGGTTAACAAATGCATCTCACTTTTATATTTACAATTTTGTTTAACAAATACATTTCACTATCTATAGCTCTATCTATCTAGCTATTTCACTTAGATCAGCGTGTAGGTTAGAAGGACGTGGAAAGGAATAGGCAGTCATTATGAAAACCAATTGAAACGCAGCAAATTGAAACGATATGGTGACATGTTCAATCTTTTCACGGTAGCTGTGAAAAAGGGGGAGCGTGTTCTTTCTTTGCACGTCAGCAATTAAAAGTCGGAAAATGTTCATTCTTTTCATGCTTGCAATAAAAAACGTTCCTCATGTTCACTCATTTTTTGGCACTAATGAAAACGGGGAGAAATTAATTCTTTGCACAGCATCAATGAAAAAGGAGAAGCATGTTCATTATATGCATGGCAAAGTGTAAGCAATGAGCGAATTCAATTTTTGTTAGGTAGTAAGGACAAAGGTACCTCTTAAGTGCCACTTTCTTTGTATGTTAATGCCTCGTTACCTTTTACAGTGTCATCATCATCACTAGAGCAGGACAAATTGTAATAAAATAGCATATGGTACATAATCTTTGGGTTGTAAATCCATCCATTACCTTTTATCATTGCCATCCTATCCGTCTGGCTATGGCCATAAACGTTCCCAGTGCAAGGAACACAATTCTTTGGCCCCGGGAACATTGTACACAACCTGGGAGAGGACGTGTTCATCATCTCACACATTGCTGCAGCATTTATCTGTCTGGCTTCAACCATGCACGTCCCCATTGCAAGGAACTCGGTTCTTTGTCCCTGGGACCATGGCACCCAACTTGCTAGAGGATGTATTTCTCATCTCACACACTGCTTTAGCCTACCTGTGGGACTTAGCCATTCTTTCGGCTTGACCAGGCGAGGTTATTTTTGGGACAGGCTTGAAGGCGTGGGAGACGGGGGGGGGGGGGGGGGGTCTGTGCAACTATCCGAGCGGCTTTTAAGCGTATTTTGGACACCATGTCCTTAGGAAGGTTTCTCAAACGTTCCTACTTATCAGCTATCAGGTTCCGTTTTAGGTTCCACTTTGGCCCAGTACCCTACCCTGTTCTCGACCTATTCTGGTTGAATTCGTTTTTTAAATCTATTTTACCGTTTTCTTTTTATTTTGAAGGCTTTTGGCTGTTTTTATTTCGACATTAAACATTTCGTTTGGTGACAATTGGCTGCCATCCTTTCCCTTTCCTTTTCCCTCGTCTGTGATGCAAGAAGGGACCTTCATGTCCCTGGCAGGCCTAACCAAGTTGGTAAGGCAGGCGAGGCCTTTTCCCCTTTTCCCCATCCACCAACTTTTTCGCCATTCTTGTGTTGATTTTTGTTATTTTAAGTATCTTATAAAATGTATATACCTTGTATCATATATTTTTGCCCTTGGTTTCTTAAGAGCTTCCCTTCTGTGTTTAGGCTTGCAGTCAGTGATTCTCCAGGATCCTTGCCTGACCTGTTGGTCCAGCAACAAACGGTTTTATTATAACTATATTAAAAAACTTTCCACATATACCGCTTCACCTACGCACTGCATTGGCTAGCTGCGCAGTGCATAGTCGATTACCTCAATAAAACTATATTTTATCGCTTGTTTTTCTTTTGGGGGTGCAGAAGTAGTTATAGGCTGTTCTGATGTTATTTGCTAACTACAAAAGATGCTAGTGGTTTTAATAGCATGGTGTTAAATTCACAGAATGCATGGTAGTCGGGCGTACCAGTCAACAAGAAATGGTTGCCCTGAGTATCACAGTGGCATTATAAGATTGTGGTAACGACCTTGAATGGGTACGAGATATGCACAACGAATTCGGCCTTACCAGTTCTGTGATAACTCTTTCAAATGTTTTGTGACAGTCAGTCTGCAGTTGAATTAGGAAACTGCTTATCTTCAACAACCGGGTCAAAACATGATGCCCAACTAATATAGTATTTGCACAGCCGTGTTGATGGTAGGGTGATATATCTCTGTTTTAGACGTGGTACGGATCAGTAGACTCACTAGACCCATCACTAGAGATTGCTTCATACGATTTCAGGTTGAATTTAATATATCACCTGATCGAGGAATTAAGGAGTAGTTATAAATTCTATGGATACATACCATATGGTGTTTACATATTCTTGCATCCTGTTCGTTGTTCATATATTAGGAATACTGTATAAACCTAATCTATTAACGGATTTTTTGGTACTACTTTATAAGTGAAAATATTTATTTAGACTAAGAGTACAAATATTTGTGCCTTTATTCCAAAAACCTATTTAACACAATAATCGGTAACAAGATGTTTATTCTATAAGGAAGCAATACTTTCTTTCTGTTACTCGTTAAGGGAGGGGGGAATGTGGGAGGTCATGCCGAGCCCCGTCAACTCTCCACTTTTAACAGTCAGTGATTCCTTTTTCTACATTAGACTTAAGATTTACTCTTACCATAACTTGGAATAATGTAGCTGGTCATGCTCACACGTATTTTGTCTAAACAAAGTGATGCATTATTGACTAATTACTATTTCAGTCATGTGTTATATTTTCACATTTTTACGTGGAAATTTACTGGTGAACTTGTCCGCTAAAAGGTTAATTTTCGAGCTCAACATTGTATGAAAACCCGCGGCCGAGAGTACCTTCTATTTTGTTATCACCAATTGTAACGATGTAGCATTGGGATCACTGGCATGAAAAACTGTCCCTATGCACTTTGCTATAACATTAAACAATTAATATCTGAGAGCTCTTCTTGTGATGCATCCATATAAAGTCTTAACTTCAATTGTATCCAAGTATTTTCCTTGTCACCTCGTCCACCTACATTACCACTTCTTTCAGAGATTGTTTTGTATTTTTTAAATATGAAAGGGAAGAAGCAAGATGAGTATGCTGACGGCCACCATCTTTAGTTCATTATAACAAAGTTTTTCCCTCTTTCTTTACGATGAAGTTTAATCAAAGTTCAAATAATGCTATTTAATTGTCAGTTGCCTTTACATTTGATATTATTTACAATTTTCCTCGTAAGAAAGGATAGTGAAAACAGACGTACTCTTTTCTTAGACGTGCACCCAGTATTAGCCACAGTGCCAGAAGGTGAGAGGGAGAATTTTGCTTGCTAATTCCCATCGTAAATTTCTAGGATCTTTTAGATTCTACAATGGACATGAGCACAGGGCTCTTTCACAGGGCTCTTTCCTTCCTAAAAATGTCATGGGTGATTGAGGCTGGCTTCTAAACAGCTACCTCTAGCACATGAGAAAATCATGGTAATCATCAGGTGAACTTATCCCAAAACAGACGGAGTAGCGTAAAAATACTGTTGACTTTTACCAGTGTAACTTATAGAGTGATCGTTCTGTAAACCATTATCTGCATTGTTTGCTGCAAGAACAGTGACATATATCGACAACGGAAATAGAGAACAAGTGGACATTGTGTGACAAATGCCTTTGCTCTTAGAATAAAACGCAAGCCAGTTAAAGGACCAAGTCAAGTCTTTCTTCGTTATTTTCTCCTTCATCATAGAAGAGTTTATAGGCATTACTCTCCTTTATTTAAATATTCAGCCAACCTGACTGACACTAGGCTACAACTGGAAAAACCACGAACCTCGAAATTAAAATACGGCTACCGCTTCATTATACGCCCAACTAATTTTATATGCCCGTCTGCATCATATGCCCATCAAGGCTGCCGAAACCTTTACAACATCATCGAAATGAGTCCTATCATGATTTGTCACGTATGAGAAAGAAAGCTGAGAAACTGGATGAGGGGGGGGGGATGAGGCTTAATGGCGCGTCGACAACTTGGTCATTAGCGCCAACCTCAGTCACAGTGCAGTGGTCCGGG
Organism: Lithobius niger; assembly: GCA_023313725.1. Classification (NCBI taxonomy): domain Eukaryota; kingdom Metazoa; phylum Arthropoda; class Chilopoda; order Lithobiomorpha; family Lithobiidae; genus Lithobius; species Lithobius niger. The sequence continues at coordinate 40,804 of JAHWFP010129605.1, forward strand.
TTGCCACTGCACCACACATTACAGAGATGTTATCCAAACCCCTATTCTAAATCTTGTCATACATCTGTACCTCCTGCAAAAATTGAAAAACACCGGACAGGAGGACAGACTTATCGCCCAACTGACGCGCAATGTCATGCGGAAGATGGAACCGACGACGAACACCATCAAGATGGCGACAATCAACAAGTAAGTGCCGGACCGTAAGTGGCCGTCGACACCAAGAACATTCAGGAGGGTCAACCCCCCGCAAAAGGAAACAGTGAGTAAGTCGGGTGTGACCAATTCGCAAACGGGCCAACACAACCTCCTCACGGCGACTGCGGCGACACGCCGAGTGCCACTCCTCGACAGTGCCTTTAATGGCCCGTAACTTATTACCGTCCTGTCCATCCCACGAGGCTTGCCAAAAAGCATGTAACCTCAGACGCAGAGTTGGAAAAGCGTCCGAGGGAACAAGCCTGAGATCCCTACCGAGAGGGCCAGAAAGGGCCCCTTTTGCTGCAGAATCCGCTTGCTCATTTCCACCTATCCCAACATGGCCCGGGATCCAGCAGAAAAGCACGTTTTTCCGCTGGCCAGGCAAGCGGGAAAGCAAAGCTTGGACACGTTGTGTCAAGGGGTTCCGTGGATTGTAAGTCGCCAAGGACTCCAGGGCACTCATGGAATCGCTAAAGATAATGAAATGCGTGCCCTGAAGGCCAAGGATCCATTCCACCGCCAAACCGAGAGCCAAAAGCTCTGCAGAAAACACAGAATAGCCAGATGGAAGGCGATGGGCTACCGTCACTCCCCTACAAACACAAGCACAAGCCACGCCAGCGTCTGACTTCGACCCATCAGTAAACAGCCGCTGATAACCGGCGTACTGAGAACACAGCAGCCGGAACTCCTGCAAGTACCTTGCTGGCAGAGTGGAACCCTTCGGGAGGGACGCCAGAGCGAAAATGAAAATGCCACTTGGGACAAGCCAAGGGGCCACTGGCATCCCCCCCAGCCTCAAGACGCTGGGCATATCAAAGGCTATCTCCTGACAGGACTGCTGGAGCCTATCGCGGAAATCACCCTTACCCACCCTGCGTCTACCGACTCGCAAGTCTGGCCCAAAAACCATGGACCAAGCAGGACTGGATTCCACAGCACGTAAACGCACAGCATACTGAATGGCCAGCTTCCGCCGACGAATGGCCAAAGGTGGCTCCGAGGCCTCAGCATAGAGGCTGACCACTGGAGAAGTTCGAAATGCCCCAGTCGCCACACGCAGGCCACTGTGATGCACAGTGTCCAACATCTGGAGAGTCGAGTCACTAGCCGAACCATACACCATGCACGCATAATCAAGTTTGCTGCGGACAAGGGCTCTGTAGAGGCGCAACATGGCAGTGCGATCGGCACCCCATGAAGTACCCGACAGAACCCGCAAGATGTTGAGTGCCCGCAAAGACTTGTCTTTAAGTTGGCGCAAGTGTGGAAGCCAAGATAACCTGGAATCGAACACCAGACCCAGGAAACGTGCCTGTGGAACAACAGGAATCTGCGCCTGCCCCAAGTACAGGCAAGGATCTGGGTGCAGCGTTCGTTGGCGGCAAAAGTGAATGCACACAGTCTTGTCCGGAGAAAACCGGAAACCATTACTGACCGCCCAGGTCTGGACTTTGTTAATCGCCAGCTGTAGCTGCCGCTCGCAGGTCTGCATGCGAGCTGCCTGAAAGCGCAGGCCGAAGTCATCAACAAACAATGACTGGGGAACAGCAGCTTGCTGAGCAATGGGATTGATCCCAATAGCAAACAAGATGACACTAAGAACACCCCCTTGAGGCACACCATTCTCCAAGACAAACGGGCGGGAAAGAGTCGCCCCGACCCGAACACGAAAAGAACGGCCGGAGAGGTAAGCGGAAAGCAACAGTGGCATCCGTCCCCTCAAGCCATAGTTATAGAGATTACGGAGAATCCCATAACGCCAGGTCGTATCATAAGCCTTCTCCAAGTCAAAGAAAACCTGAACCAGATGTTGACGGAGGCGGAAAGCCTCCCTCACATCCGATTCAAGGGCAACCAGATGATCGATGGTTGACCGAAAACGTCGAAAGCCACACTGGGACGCAGATAAGAATCCGCGTGATTCCAGCACCCAGACCAACCTCTCACTGACCATCCGTTCCATAAGTTTACAGACACAGCTAGTCAGAGCGATTGGGCGATAACTGGAAGGAGCAGTAGGGTCTTTGCCCGGTTTCACAATCGGGATGACCACTGCTGTCCTCCACGCTGCCGGAACAGAGCCTTCTGCCCACACACGGTTGAACATCTCCAGCAAGAACTGCTGGGAGGCAAGAGGCAGATGTTTTAACAGCTGATAGTGAACATCATCAGGCCCTGGGGCGGAGTCATGCGACTTGGACAAAGCTGAAACAAATTCCTGCCTGGTGAACGGTAAATTGTACTCCTCTAGCCCGTCGGAGCGAAAGTCTAGAGAGTGAGCCTCTTCTCTACGCTTTATTCTGAGAAAACCAGGATCATAATGGTTATCACTCGAGACCCGCGCAAATGCAGACGCAAGACAGTCGGCGATATCCGGCACAGAAGAGATCACGGAATTCGCCACCTTCAGCTGTGAAACCGGGGAAGACACGTTCCTCCCCGAGATCTGGCGAAACTGGATGAACTGTTGGTCTAACCCATTTTAGCCCGTAAATACACCTCCATTATGGTAGCATAATTGTAAAAGTCAATCATGATTGAGAAATCCCCTTGACAGGTGTATGGTTGAAATCTCTCGCATAAATTTTGCTTGACTATTTCTACAATTTCTTTTACAGAGTAACTGTCATCCAATTGTTTCGTTATAGCCTCACACCTCTGAAAGTACGATTGGAAACACTCATTATGGCCTTGAATGGTTTGCATTAATGTAGCAATAAGACGACGATTCTTACTCGGTAGATGGAAGGCATACTTAAAGGCCGCAACAAATTCTCTGTAAGAATTGAATATGGGCTGTTCTCGGTACCAACTAAAGGCTTGCTTGGTTAATGTTAGGGGTACACAACTGGTTAAAAATTCCTCATCAGAATAACCTTTTATGATCTTAATTTTATTCAGTTCAGTCAAAAACATGAAAGCTGGAGTCACTGAAGACAAGCCACTGAATTTTGGCATGTCCAGAGCTTTAGGTTTAATGTCTAAACCTCGATTTGGTGCTGGTGTTAATGACTGGTGTTCTCCTGGCTTGTTTTGAAATTCAAGATGGTTAATTATTGGACTTAACACAGAATCTGCATTGGTAAAAGGCTTAAGAACAACTTCAATCTTTTTAGACAGTTGTAAATCCAGCAGTGCCTTCATTAACTGTTTCATTTCGGCCATGTCAACCCTCATATTTTTGACTTCATCCATAACCAATTGTGACTGGGACCCTGTATTAGTTATTTCAGAACCGGAGCGTATTTTCAAGGTTAAATTAACTTTTGGACAAACTTGATGTCATTGTAGAGTGAGGCGTTTTAGGGCAGGTTACCTCTTTAAAACCCTTTTTAGTTTAACTGGACCCTTTCTTTGCTCATCAAATTCATGCTCAGGAAAATACTTGGTAATTGATGTTGATATTAACGTGTATAATCCCTATTCACATGACTAGAAACGGTGGAATTTACATCACTCCTACCAAAATAACTACTCCTTCCCTATTCACTGGTTTATAAGGGGGAAATTAACTCCCAGAGAATACTGCCTGATTGGAAGCATAAAGGAGTGAATTAAATTTGATGGTTCAACAGGTAACCTTAAATCTACACTGGGACAACTTACATTCTTTACCCAATTATCACACCTGCGGCGCCGTTCGTGGTACGATAGTGACGAAATGAAACTTGGATTTTTGCTCACATCTATTCTGTGAACTGAAGGCTGCCCATCTGAAATTTCTTGATCCAATAAACCTCTGGTTGACTGTGCTCCATGGATTTTTCTTCTTCTAGCAGTTGAAATTGGTACTCAGTGGTAGTGTGGTTGGCTCTCTACGTGACCCTGGAATTGGATTTCAGCGTCGTTTGGGAGTTGTGTTTCTTTGCTTGGATACGGGCAATGACTGGAGTAAGGTGTTCAGCTGATCAGCAGTTAGATTCAAGGTGAAGTTGTCCAAACCTGTTGCCTGATCTATTTCACTATTCTCTGTCCATGTCCGTTCAGTCCCTTCTTCTTCAGAACCAGATCTAATATCTATTGCTTCTGATGCAGTTTCTCCTCTTTGTTACAATGCTTCGGATGTAGAATGAGCTTCTCTATTAGCTACAGATTCTGGTTTCTAGGCAATAAACAGTCAGACTGAATTTGCACATGGCGTGGTCCCCTACAGGCTGGTAAACTTCTTTCTTCTTCATCCAACTCCACAACTTTTCCTGCTTCATACACTTCTCTGGTAACCCTTCTTACTATTTTTTTATGGGCAGGATGTGACTCGTTCTTGGGTGAACATTTGAGAAAGCTGGAGGTGGTAATTCGGGGATGGTTTGTTCAGAAAGTCAGAATAAAATGGGTTGGACTGATGAAATGGATTTTGAGGACCAGAAATGTTATCAAAATTGATCGAGTTACTTCCATCTTGGATATCCAATTATGCTCCTAACGCTGGTTTGGTGGCCAGATTCATTTGTCCCGTACACTAGTCAATCAAATTATGATTCTTCATCGCTGGGTTTCTTGAAATTCCCTCTCCTGGAGTTGAAGTAGTTACTGGCTTAAATCCTAGTTCTTCACGCACTCTGGTTGCTCAAAAATGATAACCATGGGATCTTTCTTCCTCCATGCCTACCTATTTGACGTGAGGGAAAGGGAGGAATTCTTCAGCTAATAGCTAACCGACAATAACTACCATACTTTCCTTTTCATAATACTGCGTCACTCAGAAACGTTGAGGAAAAAGGTTTGGAACGTTTTTTCCCAACACATTTACCATTTTTTTCTTCTTACAATTCCATTCTTATTTGCCGAATGCACCAAAATTGCAGGGAGTTTGACTGGGCGGATATGTTAATGTGGTTAGCAAACGATGGTGAAAGGTTGAAAGTTATTTAGAGCAGATTCATTGCTTGCAGATGTTTTAATGGTCAGTAATTTAGATGTTGCACTCTCCTGCCAAGACACAAATCCCTGCTTCAAACTAATGTGATGTGGGTGAACAGTGGTGAATTGTTTTGGGCATGATGTTACTTAAGTGAGGACAATTGGGGGAAATTAGGGAATAAGGGGGGGGGGAGATGAGGGTTGGGGAATAACTTTCTAATGAATGATCGAAAATAAACAACTTACGATAGCTGCAGCCAGATTGGAATGAAGAGGGGGTTGGAACTACATTGTTACCTAACAGATAATCCAATACAATTGTCGGCTAGGCAATGCACAAGTTTACATTGTTGTTACAACAAAATTGGAATACAAATTCTTACAAGATAATACATTGTTTGACAACTGTAAAATGCTTGGAAAGGAGGCAGATTAAGAGATAAGTCTCACTTGCAAGGCCAATTGTGGTGCAATTTAAATTAGCAACAGCACGAGAGCGTCCAATATTGACGAACCTATGGGCAAAAGCTGAGACCAATCTCTACAGTTATAAGTTTTGATATATGTTTGAGGCCCTCGTTTTAATAATACGAGGCTCTGCACCAATAATCTGCATCAGCCATCATGAAAGGTTTATAGGCTACACCACACAGCAGTTAAAACTATATTCTCAGCAACTAACGACGTTACATCTTTATACGGGTATGAACGTTTATTTTAACTTAGTAACTCAAACAGTATCTACTGCCAAAGCGATATCACTCCTTGAGTTGCAAACTCATTACGGTCTGACAATAATCATTTGGGGTGTGGTCAAGAAATTGTATGGATGGAAGAATACGGAAGGATCTAAGTAAAAGAAAGTATTGTAGTTCATCTTTTTAAAATTTAAATTGCTTATTTACCTTGCTCTTCCGATGTACCATAAAAGACACAAAATATTTGTTTAAATTACAGCTGTTGTCAGTCGAAAATTTAAGAACCACCAACGTCAAGTAATTTATTATAATTTTAAGAAAATCTAATTATAACAGCAATAAATAAAAATAGTAGCAGAAAATAATATAAAAAACAACAAGAATATCACTTGCCACTTTCGTATTCTTCGTACCCTGAAAAATAAGAGGAAAAATTTATTCAATGCAGTATTCATTTTGATATGAAGTACCCTTGTATGAATGGGATAGTAAAGAAGGATAAAAGAAAAAAGATAGCATTATAGTCATGCAATTTTAAATTACGTTTTTACCTTGACTCTCTGGTTTTTCTGAAAAGCATAAACTGTTTGTATAAGTTACAGCATTTTAGTTGGAATATAAAAATACCAAAATCAAAAAAATTTATGATAACTTAAAAATATGTATATAAATGCAATAAATAAAAATATGGCAGAGAATAAGAGTAAATAATAACAAGAATATTACCTTCTCCACATTCGCCATTCCCTGCAAATACGAGGAATAAATTATTCATTGGAGAAGTGATTTTGATTTAGGTAAATAAATTGTATGAATGAAATAATGCAGAAGGATAAAAGAAAAAAATGTAGCATTATGGTCATCTTATGCAAATTTAAATTATTATTTACCTTGACAATCCGGATATTCTGAAATGCACAAACTGTTTGTATAAGTTACAGGATTTTTCAGTCGAAAATATAACAACTACCGACATCAAGTAATTTATAATAACTTTAAGAAAATATAATTATAATTGCAATAAATAAAAATACTGGTAGAAATTAACATAAACAATAACAAGAATATCACTTGCCTCCTTCGTTTTCGCCAGACTCTTGAAAATAATAGGAAAAATTTATTCATTGTAGTACTCGTTTTGATATGAAGTACCCTTGTATGCATGGAAGGGTACAGAAGGGTAAAAGAAAAAAGACAGCATTATAGTCATGGAAATTTTAATTAGTTATTGACCTTGACCTGGTTTTTATAGGTGTGTGAAGTTGGCCCCCAGAGGGAATGTGCTATTGATTTTAATAATTGTGCTGATAAGTACTATGAATGTGCTCAATGTGCTAACAAACAGAATTGATTGGACCTTTACCGTTTTACGGTAAACCTTTACTGAATTCGTTAAGGGCCAACTTCACACCAGCCCCTTGAATGAAAGTGCCATCAAAATTAACTATTGTGCCGCACACTTCTGTCAATGTGCACAATGTGCCAGCCAATATTGGCGATTGGACCTTGACGCATTGCAAACAATGGCCCTCCAAAGTATGGGTGGGATAACTTCACATTACAGGGGGCTAACTTCACATTGTGTAACTTGCCCTGGGGCAATGTGCTAC
>JAHWFP010129606.1:0-13555 GCA_023313725.1 Lithobius niger
AAGTTTTCTTTGACTTACAAAATGCTTTCGGTGAAATTGACTTCTCAATTCTGGAACGTGTCTTAAGTGAGGTTGGCATTGTTGGACCAATTGGTAAATGGATTATGGAATGGGTGACGAATCGTAGTCAGGCTGTTGTCGTCGAGAATGTGATTGCAAATTGGCAGCCTTTACCACATGGTCTCTCACAGGGATCCATTCTTGCACCCAAACTTTTTCTTTTGGTAGTCAAGACATTTGCTTTTGACAATGGTGTGCGTTACTGTAAATTCGCCGATGACACCAAGGCTTGTGAAAGGGCAATTCTTTGTCGTGATTTTCAACATTTTATTGATACTGCGCAGGCTTGGTGTTTGAATTATTGTATGCCAGTTAACATTTCCAAAACTTTTGTCATGCATTTTGGTAGGGAGAATCTTTGTAAGACTTATTTTTGGGACAATCAGATTTTACAGCCTGTTTATGAAATTTGGACTTGGGAATTTTGATTGATTCTGATCTCACATTTACGAGTCATTGTACTAGAATCATTAGTAAGGCCAATTCTCTCTTGCACCAACTTAATCGTTCCATTAGTTCTGAGAACCACAGGTGGACTTAAACTTGTGTCTGTCGATCATCAGACCAATATTGGAGTATGGTAACCCATTCTGGGATGCATTGTACATGAAAGACATTATTGCTATTGAAAGGTCCAAAAGCGTGTCACCAAGAAAATTACTGGTTTAGCGGATATTGGATATTCCGAAAGGTTTCTACATCTTCAGCTTCCGACTTTGTGGTGGCGAAGAAAGCGTGGAGCGTTAATAATGATGTTTAAAATTATACGAGGTATAAACTGGAGTTTTGGTAACAATCTATTTGTTTTGAATGAACGCTCTGAACGGGGAAATAACTGAAAGGTTAAAGTCTCGCAAATCCATTACAACACGACTAAAAACTCTTTCAGATATCGGTTGGTAAAATTGTGGAACAAGCTACCAAGTGAAGTTGTTAACTGCCATTCCGTGAATGGCTTTAAGAATGCCCTAGATAAATACTTTTCTGATGGTAGGGAAAACCTGCCCCACCTAAACTTGATTGCTGTTATTGATTAGCTTATTGGACTTTGGACTTTTATGTCCGCGATTTTAGTTTGTTTGTGCAGGTTATGCTGGATATTTTTATGTTTGTTTGTTGGATATATTGTATATGCATCCCATTACTGGGAACTATATCCGAAATTGAAATAAACCTAAAACCAACCTAACCTCGGTTGTCAGAGAGCAGCAACGAACAAAGCAATCGTATAAGTGGCGTTTTCGACGGCCATATTGCCCACCTCAGTCAGGTATGCTATTTATCATCCAAGATCCGTCCGGTAGTAGTCGTGGTCCAATCCCTTACGCTGCGAAACACAATGTTAAGGTTATAATTCGGAAAAGAAAAGATGACACTAGCTGAAAGTTGTAGCATCTGTCAACAAATCCCAAGCCTATTTTATACGCTTAAGCTTTTTTTTTTAACACTAATACTGAATGTCTTCCGTAGGAATCGTTACATAGACTAAATGTTTTGGCTTGGTTCATTGTGTTTCTTAGGTTACTAAAAAAATTCTTTAGACCCGCAAAAAACGAAACCATGTAATACGGAGCTCAGTCGAACTCTTTGCTATTAAAAACATATATACAGAAACGAAATTTGCAGCCAGTATCCAAAGATATACTACTAATATTTAGGCAGTTCTTTAAAAGTTATTAAGAGAATTACCAACTTTTCCGAGGGTGACGTTTGTAGCCAAGTTAGGGCCTTTTTTTTCACTCGCTGTTACGTTTTAAAAGATTTGAGGTAGTTCCGAATTCTTTTACAGGCACCGTATAGTTCCCCAAGACATCTCTCACCGTGCCTTTTTCGATAGTCGTCGTCGAAATGACTTTTACATATGAAGCACTCTAGTTTTATTACTTTTCGAGGAGATTTTGCGATATCGGCAGATATGACGTCAAAGTCAACTTAAACTCTTCACCTTTATTTCTTGCACGTTAAAGGGACATGCGTCTTATTTTTACTGCGAGACGTTGTCACGAACAATTTATTAATCTGGAACAACATGGATCAGATTTGGAGGCCGAGGTAAGTGAAGTGAATGGGTTGACGGAAATCAATCTAGACGTAGGTGAGATTCTTAAAGGGGGATTCTCCTAAGCGCTCCATGTAGGTGGGGGTTGGGGAAATTCAGAACGGAAAGCTTAGGGGAAGATGTTAAAACTTAAACCTAAAGGCAAGATAGTTAAAATGACTCAATCGAAATTGGGTGGTTTAGTGGTTGGAGGTGGTTTGTAACGAGTGCTCTCCTGTTTAAACCCTAATTCTGGACGACGTAAGCCAAGTTAGAATTAGGAAACTTCAAGCTTCAAAACAAAATAGTTAGAGCGATGACTTTCAAAAAGCAACGGTATCACTCTTTCCCAGTTTATCAACAGCTCAATGTCCTGCCCATTCGCCACCTTTATGTGTTTTAGAACTCTGTTAAATTTTAGAAAAAAAACGGAGCCCATCTTTCCACTCCCCGTGTCACGAATTATCACATTAAGGATGAATCACTTTTTTACGTTATGCAACAACGAGCCTCTGAAGAACGTCTGCACAAATGTAAGTTATACCTTGGCAGCAAATTTCACAATAACTTGCCTTTTAACGTTAAAGAAATTACTAATCAGCACAAATTGACTAAATTTCGTTTTTTTTTTTTTGCTTTACTCGTGTTTTCTTTTCGATTAAATTATATATTTCACTCCTCTTTGTATTCTGCTTTTATCTCCCTTTTCATACATTTGGTGTGTATGTATATTTTCACTCGATGTACTTTTTTTTTATGTTGGTGTGGTCTTATTTTGGCGTCTAACTTTTTTGTGCGTGGAATAATGCTTAGTTAAATTGTTGTTCTTTGTCTGCTACTCTCAAACCACACGCGAGCATTAGCTCTTGTGGGATGAGTGTTTGCTTTTGTAATTTGTGTTGGATGAATAAACGTAGTTACTTATTTACGGAAAAGCTGGAATAAATTCAGGAATTAAAGGCGCCTGCTCACCATTGCGATAGCGTTGCATATATTTTAGTTATGAAAATCGCGGCGCTGCTGTGAGTAGTGTTGTTCCATTTGTAATTTACCGCTATATTCTTTATATTGCTGGAAGATTCTACGGTGCACCTAAGGGTTGAAAATGTGAAAAGGCGCCTTTCACCTTTTCACCCCTTAGGTGCACCGTAGAATCTTCCAGCGCCTTTCACCTTTTCACCCCTTAGGTGCACCGTAGAATCTTCCAGCGCCTTTTCACCTTTTCCACCTTTAGGTGCACTGTAGAATCTTCCAGCGCCTTTTCACCTTTTCAACCCTTAGGTGCACTGTAGATTCTTCCAGCGCCTTTTTACCTTTTCAACCCTTAGGTGCACCGTAGAATCTTTCAGCGCCTTTTCACCTTTTCAATCCTTAGGTGCACCATAGAATCTTCCAGCACCTTTTCAACCCTTAGGTGCACCATATAATCTTCCAGCGTCTTTTCACCTTTTCAACCCTTAGGTGCACCGTAGAATCTTCCAGCGCCTTTTCACCTTTTCAACCCTGAGGTGCACCATATAATCTTCCAGCGCCTTTTCACTTTTTCAACCCTTAAGTGCACCGTATAATCTTCCAGCGTCTTTTCACCTTTTCAACCCTTAGGTGCACCGTAGGTGCACCGTAGAATCTTCCAGCAATATAAAGAATATAGCGGTAAATTAAAAATGGAACAACACTATTCGCTGCAGCACCACGATTTTCATAACTGAAAAGAAATCATGTGACCCACATCAGTCTATTGGATGACGGAGAAGCTGGAACGTGGATGCTGTGTTTAGAATATGGGCAACGCTTTATCGAAATGGTGAGCAGTTTCGGAGCAGTTAGATTCGAAGTGACGGGAGAAATTAAGCTAGGACAGGCTGTAAGTTCTCTATTGATGGGGAGACATTTTCGAACGTTAAGGTTAGATCAGGCCTAGCTGAAGTTGGGGCATGATGGTTGGGTTAGGCTTGATTCAGGGTTAAGTTTGCCAAAAGAGGGAAGGAGTGGGGGAGCAGTGGAGGGGAGATGTTTATGGGGGCGAAACTTGGCTGTAGTCGGATGGCACGCGTGCTACAACAATGATGTGATTGAATGATACATGCTGTTTGCGACATGACACTGGCGGATTGTTAACGCCTTTTGACTAGCAGCGTAATCATGAAATTTTGTAACAATGCTTTTCCGCCAGCAAAACTTGAGTTGATTGTTATAAATTGGAAAGTCTTGTTGAGTCGTCTTTTGACTGAAGACGCTTGCGTGCTTCAGGTTATCTTGTGGTGCAGCTGGAGTAAATATATATCTACAAATCGATAATATAAGAATCAATAATATATACATTGTCTTCGTAAGTAGTCTTTGGTGACAGAAATGTGGAACTGGTGACAGAAATGTGGAACTGGTGACAGAAATGTGGAACTCACACTTTCAATAAATAAATCGCATATGATGCATTTATTAATTTTGCATGAAGAAGAAAATAAAAGAGAACAAAGAACCTTCCTCGTAGTTTTCCTGTACAAGGTTAATTCATTAACACCAATAATTATAATGGTCAATTTACGGTGAATACATCACGTTTCTGAGGAACGGTTTGGGAGCTACACTTTATTACTAGACAGCCCCAAAGTGCTAATGATCTAACTGTCGACGCGCCATTAATCCCAACGCCCCACCCCCAACCCAAATTAAAACATTGAGGTTGGGACAGAAACGCTAAACGAAAAGAAACAAACACTGAAACGAGTACGTCAAAGTAACAGTAAAAACATGCAGTAAACAACTACCTTTCGGAGGGGGTTGCGCTGATTGAGTGAGCGAAGCGAGTGAAAATCAGCGTTTGTCATCGGAAACAGCTCTTTTTCCTAAATACAGTTAGTAAGTAGTAGACTAAAAATTGAATCAGTAGTAAAAATGACCGATGTTCTACGTCGGATAAACGGTCATTGGCCCTATAGCACAAGAGATCCAACAGGTAGATTCAAAATGCCAACATTACAGCTCTGGTATGAGATTAGTACAGGAATAGTCATATTTTGAAGGCCAAATAGTTTGTTTATGAGCTGAAGCATTAGAACAAGTGCCCACTACATTCTGATCATTTGCTTGCTCTTTTTGTGTGTAAGAAAAAGTTCACATTACATTCTGATCATTTGCTTGATCGTTTTGTGTGTGATAGGTTGGTCAGCGGCATATGAGTTTCAACAAGAAATATGCGCACATTCAACAGACACTTGCAGAATGCTGACAAAATACGTAGTCATCTAAGCCCTATCTCCTCGAGCAAAGCGAGTCGAAGCGTACGGAGCGAGCGTTGGAACTATACTTTGTTTCACATTATGTTTTCAGAAAACTGACCGAATGACGCCACGTTTTCTTCCACTATGAGTGCAAAAAAACCATAAACATCCCATTCGTAAACTCTAACAGTAACTTTGTTGAGTCTCCAAGTGTGATATCCACATGTTTTTGCACTTTTAGTGCAAGGAAACGAGTCGTCATCCAGTCAGTTTTCTGAAAACATAATGTGGAACAAACTATAGTTTATATTTTATTTTTTTACAATTTTTCCACCCCTCAAATAAAAAACGGCCGAACGAAGTAATATGATACTGTCGAGTTACCATATCGGCCTAGTGCATTGGTGACCCAATCAGTTGGAGACCGGGGGTTCAATTCCCTGATTTGTAACGATACGTTGAATTGTTTCTTCATAATTGCTGCTCACTTGTCATACTTGGCCGTTCACAATATTGGCTCCGTTATGTGTTTTTGTTCAATGCTAATATTGACAGCAAATTTCCGCCTCTTCATTAATTTTATTCGGTCTTACACTATACAGAAGACCCACTTGATCACGAATTAGAAAACAAAAACGAGCCCGAACCTTTGTTTAAGGTAAGATTTAACTGATCCAAAGTCAAAACCGCAAACAAACACAAATAAACTTTCCTGTAAGGTTGTACACGTTAGGTCAGCTAATGATTGGTGTATTCTACTTGGCTGAACGGCATAGCTGAAAAATTATACAAACTATTCGTCTTACCAGATTTCTTCTTCTGTAAAAAAAAATCTGGTAATGTTCAAAATTGAGCCGGTTCAGCTATACAAGCATTAATTGCTTCGGCTGACATAAGGCTCCTCAAAATAAAAATAAAAAATAAAAAAAATATTGTGAGCTTAGAACGGAACTGTAGGTAATTCAGGGTTCGTGCAGATCCTTGAAAACCTAGAAATTTCCTGGAAAATAATAACGAAATTCCAGGCATGGAAATGTGCTAGAAAATCTTCAAAAATAGTGTATGTATCATCAGTTTATGATGAACGGAAAGGAGACGACTTGATTGAAGAACCCTGAAAAATTTAGTCCTGAAAGTATTCGAGTGTATATAGCCATTTTATTTTTTTTTCTGTCTAGGAGTCAAAGTTTTTGACAGTTGGGCTGTGGTTATTAATTTTATTTACGTGTATAATGGTTGAATACAGCAGTAAGGTTTCACGTGGGCTAAACAATACGGCATCACTGCAGCGTCTGACACCTTACAGGAAAGTTTACGAAACCCCAATCACGAACTGAGAAAACATTGACATTTCAACAAACTGATCGCTTCATTTGCAGTCTACGCGGAAGTAAAAGGAACCTAGTAAACCTGGAATGACAAAACAGAAAACGAAAGGATTAAAATGCGCGGGTGGGGGACAGAAAATTCTGTCAACCGGAACATCGACAATCCAGGAAGAGTTACCGAGTGACAACTTTATGGCCTGTTTAACCGATGAAAAAACTCAGCCGAGAAAACTCTGTACCTACCGCCGTTACGTATAGTCCATTTGCCCGATCAAGAATGGCGATTATGGGATGATCGGTTTCGGATGGATACTCCGAATACCGTTCGGCAAACGAAAGTATAAAAGATCACGAACTGATCGTAAAAATCATCAGTTGGGATCCTACCTTCCTCCGAGGAAGAAGAAGAGATTTCTGGTTAAAATGGCTAAGGTGAGTGAGTATAAAAAATTAACTTTAAAATTTAACTTTTTTAAATAAAGTTAAATACTTGATTACGTCGTCATGAATATTAATAGCGTTTTCAACATTCAAACAAATTTGTTTTAGCAATAAGCCATGTGGAGCAAACTAAATCACGTATAGAAAAAACTGATTAATTCCAGGGGCGGTAGGGATCCTACCTTTTCCTAATTTCCGGTTTTTCTTTAAAATTCTAAATTTTCCTATTTTTTTCACATTTTTTGGCGTATACATCTCTACTTTCTTTTCTTGTTAAAGTACTTTACCCTTTTAAAAAAGATCTATTTAGTTAAAAATGAAAATCAGCGTTTGTTAGCCAGTTTCCTAAAAAACGGAATTGAACGAACTTAAGCATGTGAATCGTGGACATACAATGAACCAAAACGTGTCAATTTGGCTGATGTAACGACTAATATTAGGCAATGGCAAATGTGAAAATTATGAATGAGAAAGTTTATAGACATAAAATCCTTCCAGAAAAAAGGTAGAAGTGACAATAAGATCGTGTGACCTTTTGTACATTTATAGTATTATAAAATTTGTTATATTCACCCAAAACCATCCCTGGATATCCTTCAACCAGGGAAAGGCCGCCAAGGTTAATCCTATTAGCCAAGTTAATCCCACCGAATTATACTATGAACGTTAAATGAAAACTTAAAGATTGATACTATGAGTAGCGATCTTCTAGTTTTTATTTAACTTTCGAACTATTAGTCAGTGCAGTTAACTTGGCTAATAGGATTAACCTTGGCGGCCGTTCTCTGGTTGAATGATATCACTACTTTCAAAGGCCGACCCTTTTTGGAAACTTATCTTATACCAGTTCTGGTTTTGGGTGGATGTAGTAGTGTACCAACTACTTGGTCTAGAAGGAAACCATGTCACGTCGTTACACTGCACTGTTTGTTGTCGCATTAGTGTTTGTATCGGTTGGGGTCCAGACGTTGATTGCTCCTAGTTTTTTGTGGTCAATACATGTCGTAATATTTCGTTTGTCACTTATTGTTAATGCCCCTACCGCTGCTGGCCGGTCGCTCATTTTCACTTATACTGGGCAAATAGTGAATACGCTCACCTTTTACCACTGCTACCGTGCAAAGAATGAACATGCTCCCCTTTTTCACTGATGCTGCGAAAAGAATGAACACGCTCGCTCTATCGCATAATTTTACTGCTTTAGGATTGGTTTTCACAATGACTGCCTTTCTCCGTTACTGACCCTCACCTATACTCCAACCTAAGCGAAATATATATGTACAGATTCTTAAACCATCCGTTCATTTGACTACCTAAGCAAGTCACTGTTGGTGTACATGGTGAACTGACACGGTAAGCTACAAATTATTTTCTTGCTTAGTAATGTTTTTTTTTTTGTATGGTAAAAAGCCACATCTACATTATCATTACGCTGAGGTACAACCATTCAGTTCAACATTGCCACTGGAAGGCTTTAGTGAGAGAATGGGGCGCCATCTATTGTCTTCACTGGAAAGACATAGTGATAGTAATAAGGCCAACTGAGATGGCAAAAATAGTGCTATCACCTAATTGGGCAATACTACATCGTAGATTCAAGAGGTGGAGGAGGTAAAATTCGGAGGGGGGAAGCTACATTGGAATGTCCTGCGATGTTTTGGGATGTGAAATAATAGACAACACCTTGGATTGGTGAAAAGCATTTAAATCAACGGGATAGAATGAGGGGACTAGGCGGACGGGACAACATCATGCGTCCACCCGTTTGGCAGGCCATGCGTAGGCATGGGTTTCAACAAGTTCAGATTTAAATTTCTTATTTTTAGCTACTTTCTACAAAAAAATTCGTGACTTTTTTTTATTTTTGAGGCGAACCACTGTAATTCTAAACCTTACTAGACGTAAACATGACGGAAAGTTAAATGGGTTCGAAAGTGTTAAATAAATACGGATGGAAACCTAATTACGTTGCCTTTTGGACTTAAACGTCAGACGGCCTGAGCGGGGAATTGAACCTACGACCGTCGAAGCTAAAGGCCGAAGTCCTACTGCTAAGCCATACTAGCCGTGTCAGCATGTCTTAGGGGTACGACTTCGGCATTTGGTTTCAAAGGTCGTGAGTTCAATTCCCTGCTCAGGCCGTCTGACGTTTAAGTCCAAAAGGCAACGTAAATATAGGTGTGCATTCATATTTACTTACTGGTCATTTTATACGGGAAATAGAAAAAAAATATAAAAAACGAATGTTTTAATTAACGTACGTCGAATTGCTACGGTTCTCTCGTAACAGGGAGGAACAATTTTTCTAGGAAGTATTTCGGATCTCTTGCATGCCACAATCGACATGAGCTGCACGAGCTCATTTCCAGGACTTTTCTCTTCCCGAATACACAAGAAGTCAAGTGTCGGTACATTACATACATTTTTGACTTCCAAGTACACAACTTTAACCTCAGAGGACACAATTTTGACTTCACAGTACACATTTTAGACTTTACAGTACACAATTTTCACTTCACTGTGCACATTTTTGACTTTACAGTGCACAATTTTCACTTCACAGTACACAATTTTCACTTCACGGTACACATTTTAGACTTCACAGTACACAAATTGACTTCACAGTACACAATTTTGACTTTGCAGTACACAATAATTCGCGTGATGGCTGAGTTGGTACACAATGATGTGTACTGTTAGTGCTCAATGCCTACAGAGTTTATAGGGGGAAAGCCTGTCATGCTAGGCACCGAGAGGCCAAAATAGATCCCAATACTGCTTCTAGAGCTTGGTAGCCTCTCACCGATCCTGACAGGCACTGATTGACGTGGAGTTTTCCAAGATATTAATTCAGAAGAGGCCAGAATGGGGCCCAATACTGCTTACAGTGCCTGGTAGTCTCTCACCGAACCTGACAGGCACGAATCAGAAGAGGTCAGAATAAATTCCAATACCACTTACATAGCCTGGTAGTCTCTCATTGATCCTGACAGGCACTGATTTTTCTCAAGATATTATTCGGAAGATGCTAGAATTGGTCCCACTGCTGCTGAGAGGATCTGGTAGTCTCTCAACTAACCTGCCAGGCACTATCAGTCAAGGATGTTTCCTAGATATTATTCGGACTAGAAAAAAACTAGATCCCTATGCAGAGATGTAGTGTACCTGTAATTTCTCACGGACCCCGGCAGGCAATAAAAGGCAGAAACTTTTCCGAGATATCCAGAATAGGCCATAGCTGCTGAGGTAGCCAGGTAGTCTCTCACGCTACCATGGTGGACAATGACAGTCAGGGAGTCTTCCGAGATATTGTCCAGAATAGGCCAGAGTATAGATTTCACGGTTCCCCCTTAACAGCCACTGTCCGGAACAGCTTTCTTATGAGTCTGGCTCCTAGACTCAGGGGTAAGAAGTTTGGGTTAGGTCCCTGCTAGGCCGAGCTCTTCCACCCCATGCCTGAGCATCGCTACGAGGCTTGGGTTACGTCCCTACTAGACTGAGCTCTTCCATCCCTCGCCTAGCAGCATCGCTATCAAGTTTGGGTTAGGTCCCTGCTAGACTGAGCTCTTCCATCCCTCGCCTAGCAGCATCGCTATCAAGTTTGGGTTACGTCCCTGCTAGACTGAGCTCTTCTACCCCTCGCCTGGCAGCATCGCTATGAGGAAAACGTACACAACACTGAACACATACAACCCGTATTTTGATAGAGAAGGAGAGGGTGGGGGAGGGGAGGATTTACGCTGTGTCCAAATTGTTACCGCTGGTCTCAACCAGAATTCTACCAAACGCTGAGGACTGACTGTGGAGGCAGCAATAATAATATTAGTGGCGCTTCAAGGGTCCGTTGATAACTGAGTGGCCCTTTAGATAAGGACCTTCGTGTTTTAAACAAAATGCAATGCGCGGAAGCCAGCAATCCCATGACGTATACGAGTACAACGCACCGTGCTAAGATTAAATTGGAAGTGACCTGACTATTCTACGTGAATTTCTAGTTTGTAGGCCTTTGTTTGTAGGCCAACCAGTTTATAGACCCAAAATTCCGCGTCGGGAGAAGGTGCATGCAGCCACTGGCCATAGATGTGAAACTGTATTGGATGTGGTAGCATGTTGCTTAACTACAACGCTTCAACATGCCATCTTGGCAAAACAAACGAAACGCAAAGTATTAATGAAATAACGGTCACGAAAATATTTTTTATTTTATGCATCTGAATGCAATGGGAAGGTTAACACGGGATGATAACTGTAAAGTAAGAATACGTTTAGGCCAGGCTAGCCTTTGAATTCGGGCAGCTAGAAGATGGAGATCATTAGAAATTCCAACATGGCGGCTATTTAGCTCTGCCGGCTTGCAACGAAAACAATCAATATTGTGAATTCAGAAGCGACTGGTCAATTATTTCGTCGTGGGGAATTCTTTATCGAATTGTCACAGATTACAAGGCAGCAAGCATTTGCTCAAGCGATGTCGGATTTAGGTAATCCACGTAGCATTGTTACCATGGTTATTACTTAGCGAATAGTTACTAAGCAATATTTAGTTACCTAGGAAGTCACAATAGGCCAAGCGCACGCAGTAATAATATTTCCCTATAGAGCAGTGAAACGACGTAGCATTATTGTATATAACTCTATGCTGGAGCCTTAATGGGTTAGCTGCAAGGGGCACTGCAGAGAGAAACAGAAGGGCGTCATACTGAAGCCGATGCAGCTGTGAAGAGTGATTTTTTAGACCTAAAACGCGCGATTTTTGTTGTTGGAGAAAACAGCGTTATTTTAAGCCTGAGTAATCCGCTCTTCCGTTGTTTTTCCCTCCATTTTATGTAGTGCCCTCCAAAATCCATACTGGTGCCAGTATGGCGACAAATGTCACTGCTCTATAGGAGAAAAAAATAGACATAAATCGCTGGAAATAATATTAAGGAAAATTAATCTCTATAATCTCTATAATTACTAATTACTAATTATAGAGATTATAGAGAGATTATTATAATTATATTCTAATTATAATCTCAATAATTATAATTACTAATTATAGAGCAGTAATTAATCTCTATAATTACTGCTCTATAGCCTCGGTGTAATCCATAGTGACCTCTACGTACGATTAGCTAGGTAACCTAGTGCCTTCCTAGCTTATATGTATACAGCAGTAACAATAACGCCATTTTGGCTACAGAGCCAGCAACGGAAACCGAGCCAAGCTAGCTGCAAGAGACACTGGATGAAAACGGAGGTAAAAAAACAACTACGTCTTAAGGGACCAATCATTATTTATCGCCGGGAGGAAGAGGGGGGCGGGGGAAATTGGGGGGAGGGATTCATGATTTTTTGGACCCTCAAGGGGGGGGGGGTCCTTAAATGTTTCAGGTGCCGTCAAGAGGGGGTGGGGGGGGCACAAAACCACACTGAGCAAACTGGAAGAAAGAATTGTTTTTGGGCCTCAAAAATGGTACTTTCAGCAGTCAAAATTTCCAAAAAACGCCTCAGCTTCATGATGTGAGTGTTTACAAGGATTTGAAACTATTGGTATCAATACTTACAAGTATAGTTTTTATATTTACAAAGAATATTGTAAAACAGTTTGGCACCTGGTTTTTTGGTTGATGTCTCTCAGGTGTTGACTATGTTACGGATGTGGAATATACAAGCAAACAGTGAGTTCATCATATTTATCGTGTGAATTTTGACAGGAGATGGGTGTAAGGAAAATTTTATAGAAGAATTTTAACCCAACGTGTCTTATCGTTAAAAACGAGACACGTTTCCTTACAACTAATGGTAACTGTCGGTGCGGAGAGATACTTACTTAATTTGGCTACAGCACTAATCTTGGCTACAGGAAATCAGGTGCAGTCTCAATAGGTATACGAAAAGCGCATTTTTTTTTGGGGGGGGGGGTAGGGTCACATTATTTTTGGATCTTGAGTGGAGGGGGATTTTTTCAGGGTCCTCGAAGGCGTTGGGGCATCGAAAATTTGTTGGTCACATTTTCATTTTCTCCATCGCCCCCCCCCCCTCCCTCCCGGCCACTAATTATTAATGGCCGGTCCCTTAGTCAAGCCGATGCTACTGTGTGAGGGGAAGCCTAAAAACACTGTTTTTTTTAAATCCCATATGCTTCAAAACATACCATCAGGTTGTAAACCGGAAGAAAAAATAAGATTCCACTAGCTGAAAATTGCAGCAGCTGCCACAAATCAAAAAAAAAAAAAAAATAAAACAAAAGCTTTTTATAGGTCCAATGAAATCCAACCTCACAGGATTGGCTTGACAAACTACGCTACCGTTTTTACCTACACGTGTATCCGTGCCCCTTGCAGTTACCGCAACGACTGGCTCCAGATACTAATTCAACACTGAATAAGTTGCTGTTGTTATTGTAAATGATCTAGCTGTATGGGTCTCCAGTCCCAAACTCCCGTAAACTCACCCAACACTTGGTTTGGCACCGTTCATTATTT
>JAHWFP010129607.1:0-30875 GCA_023313725.1 Lithobius niger
AATAAACAAATAAAAATAAACACCGTCCTGCAAGCCGTCCTGTTCCAAGTTTATCCTAACGGTCAGTGCGTCGGCTATGCATTATTTTTTTTGAATCAGTCATAAAGTTAACACAATTAACAATCGACTTTTCATTGCCTCTTCCATTTGTAACGATCACTTTTAATTTCGATCAAATCACTGGCCTTCATTTCTTTCTTGTCTCACTCACTCACGCACCCAGATATCACCCGCAAAAATCAATTTCTGCGGTTTTGCTTGCCCGCCCGGCTTTGCATTTTCCTCCCTCCCCGTTGCAAGTATTTATTTATATCTCCGCTTCTATACCATAATAACGAGCCGCCCGCCCACGCACGCATCTGCAAAATACGAGAGAACGAAAGAACGAATTGCTCGTTCGCAAACTTCATCTCTCTTTCATTCAGCGTCGACGACACGACTCCTTCCTTCATTCCATATATATATATATATGTATTCCGTTTCATTCTATTCCTCCAGCTCCTCACTTTCCCTCTCTCTCTGTCCTTCTCTCAGTCGCTGCTGCAAACAGCGAACGAACCCAAGCCTTTTTAATCATCCATTGCAAACGATCGATACAACCCAGCAACCTTGTATTAGTCACGGACGACGCGGACGATAACCCGCCCGTTCCGACAGTCAGTCAGGCCAGCGCGTGGGGAGTCTCCCCCTCTCCCCCCACCTCGCTCCCCCTCTTGATCAGATCCCTGGGGTCGGTCGCCGTGGCAAGCAGCAGCAGCACCGATTCACATCCACACAATTTCTCCCCTCCTCCTCCTCCCCGTTGCTCATAATGGTATCGCCTGCCCGCACTGAACCCATCAGCCTGATCGCTGGTTGGATGCGAATCCAGCAGGAAACGAGCCCTCCCCACCCACCCTCCCTTCTGTCTTCTCCCTCCCACGCACAGCACCCCCCTCTTCCTAACATTCCCACCCCCGCACTAATGCAGAGCCACGATTTCTTCCCTCATCTTCCTCCCCCTCCCTCCCTCCCTCCCGCACCACGGACCTGTTTTGCACCTCCTCCATAACCCTGATGGGACAAAGGCTCCAACGCCAAGGCGACGTCCATATGACCTTGGGACTGTGGCGTAGGGCCTTGCTTTTCGCAATTCTGCTATAATAAATAAATAAGCTCTTACAGCATGGGCGAGGAGATTAAATAAACTTCAGTTCGTCATTCCCTGTGAGGTCTACCGCAGTTGATTGCGATCTACCGCAGTCGACGAGACCCCGCGCTCTATGTTACAACACGACTATATATTAATGAATTAATTAATTACCAGTTCAGTTAGTCATAATTCGATCACTGTAAACTGTTTGCACTAATGACTTGTTTCCTGTTACAGCTACGTTTCCAATTTCCTTTTTTTTTTTTTTTTAATAATTAATAAACAGTTGCGCACCTTAATGAAAGTGATAATTACGTATTTAATGAAATTTTTTGGGTGCCGAGTGTTTTTTGGCTACACAAAGCATCCTGTACACCGACGGATGATTCGTGTTTTTTTTGCTATGAAACTGTAACAAGCGCGTGAACGTGGATGCTAATTAGTTCACAGCGACATAGGAAGAACCATTGCTCGTTCTAAAGTGGGAGTTCAGTTAATTATATGAGTTGTTTTTTTTTTTAACTCAAACTGTTTGTTTCCCCAACGTCTGACGTAATTTGAGTTTTGTAAGTCAATTGTGTATGTCAATGAGTAAATATTAGGTGTTGGTTTTGTGCTAAACATGCTTCTGTGCGCTTCCACTTTTCACGAATTAGTTCATTATCCACTCCATTGACTTGCCCAACAACCATCCTACTCGGCTGTAACGAGCGAGGTATTTCGTAATACGGAGGGTTCGCAGTGGCGTTTATTCCCTTATAACGTCGCCGCAAAGTTGCTCTTTTCTTGTTTTCCCGGCCGCGTTTATTCGACGCTCACGTGATACCGACTTCTCTCCAGCTATAGTTTTTTCCCTACGCCAGAGTTCCCTACCATTTTGTCCTTGGTCCTCTCCCTTGATAACCCCCACTCGTCCCTCCAAATATCACGCCACGTTGTGAGCTTGCTTGCTTGCTTGCCTGCCTTGCTAGCTTGCAGCAATAAATAGGCATGCACGGCTCCTCCACAGCGCTCGGCTCATGATTTGCTGTATTCGGACGAACAAAAGTGATCCGGGCATCGGAGTCACGTGACCAGAACCAGCCGCCCCGACCAGCCAACAAACACAGCTCGAGCCGAAGGAGACCGACCATCCACCGCCGAATCGACTGGGACCGCGCCCCGTTTTTCGTGTGTTTCTGCCCGTGGCGACCGACTGGCGACCTGACCCGAGGTGAGTTGAAAAGGTGAGTGTTTGTGCTATTCAATTTCGTAGCCGTATGGTAGCAGGGGGTTTTAAGCGGCCGTAAACTTTGTGTTTTCGGAGGCACTGTCGGCCTCTCTTCGCCTACCGCGTCGACGCCGACTTCAAAATGGCGTCGTCAGACTTGGGAGTTTTGAGGCCATCCGATTTTCGCAAATATCGGCTCGTCCGGAGCCCTCCGCGTCCGTGCACTTGTAACACCCTTCACTAGGGATTGTGGGCTTGCTTTTCCTTACGCGGGACGGGAGCGGGGAGGTGTTTTTAGTTGCCAAAGTCGACAACATATTTCGGCTGTTTTCGAGGCGAGCAGCGAAACGTGGATTCGTTATGGCGCAAAATGGTGGAAGAAGAGAGCTCGCGGTCGCCAAAACCGTCAACAATTCAAGTTCGCCGTTCTCGAACGGCAAGTGACAGCGGCATTCCGAAACTCACCGGTAAATCTTTGATGTGTAGCGCATACGTTCATTTGGTTGGCGGCGTTCCTGCCTTTGGATTTGAACGATTTACGGACGTTTATGCCGACCCCTGTTCGCGGCGACGGATACTCTTCAAGATAGGCGTGGACCGGCCCTATTTTGAACGGCCCGTACCACTAATTATGACGACGCCAGAGACTTTAAATGCAAATGGACGTTGACTCTACTATATTGGCTGTCGTTGGGCATAAGGGGTTTGGAGATGTCATTCTTAGTTTTTGAACTGGGAACTTGAATTCGAATGACGGTCGGCGTGGCTTTCCGTTTCTTCACGTCCGCCATGACTGTCAGCCAGCTCCTGTTTTCTGGTCGGCACGAAGCTCTAGACTTGGCTTCATCCTGGTTTTGTGTTCCAGTAAGAAGTACGAGTTAAGGGTTTAACTACGGCAAAGAATTTAACCCAAGAGCTTTTATGCCCCTTCCACAATCCCCGTGGACAAGCTGTCACTTCGCATCGGCTGAAATCCAAAAAAAACGTGCGGATTGGTGGACAGTTTGAGTCTGACAGCAATTTTACGGAAATGTGGGTATTCCATTACCGTTATCGTGGATGTTAATAACTTTCCCCACTAGACGTTTGTTCGTAACTGTGAAAAGTGTGGCCGCAAGAACACGTGGTTAAGGTTGCCAGCGACTTCTCCACGCTTCGTTTTGCAAATTAATGAGCGCGTCCGAATAATCGCCTAATAGCGACGGACGGGCACACCCGTTGGGCAATTGGATAATTGCACGGAGAAGATGGAAGCGTCCACGATTTATGACGCGCGATAAACATGATAAAAAAAACGGATGATAAATCTCAAAATGAAGTTTAATCGTGTTTGAAAATCCAAGTTGGAGCCATCTGACATGCCACTTTGAAGAAACGATTATTGACGTGTTGACGTCTTTTAAGCCTTAAAGCTTCTTGTTTTCAGCTCTTCAAAAAATCGTGGTAAGTAGCCAAAAACTCCTGACCGTGGATGGATGACGAGTCACAGTGACTCAAAAAGGGATGACACCTTTTTCCGAAAATCAAAACGGCATATTATAGGCCTCCCCTTTCATTTGGGAAAAGCTTGATTGATCATTCTGTGACAAGGATGGGAACAAAAGATGGGAACGACGGGTTCTGTAAACCTAATTTTTTTTTTAATCGGTAGTTTTGAGAGCAAGTTGCGTCTAATCTCGAGCTTAAGCTAATTGTTGGATTGTGAGTTTTTGAAACGGGAAACGAGAAAAACGGTAGTGCCAACACCCTCACAGCTTATTAGCGCTATATTTCGTTATGAAAATACTTTAACAGCCCTTTTAAGCACATGGATAAAGCTCTGTTAGATTAGTTTTGCTGATGAGAAGAAGCTTTTGAAAGATGTTAAGAGGTTTTAGTCAATAAAATTCAGCCTGATGCACTTCCAAACACACTTTCTTCTATACTGATTTGGATAGCAGTTCTTGCATACAGTTCAGTAAGATGTCTTTCTCGGAGTATAATAAACTATTCGAAGCCTGTGCTATACACGGATGGTGTTGGATGCAACGTCTGCAACATTGGTACGGTTTGGTCTCTTGTGTATGTCTATGATTTAGCAAACTAAGTTGCATCAATCACATTTTGTTGTGCATACTTCATGCACATTGGCTCGCTCCTGTGCGTCTGTACCACTTTAAACCCCATAACTCGTGGCTCTGGATGCTTAAGGAACTCAGTCGACGCCAGTTTTACTGATGGGTAACAAACGCTGATTTTCGTTTGCTTTGCTCACTCAGTCAGTGCGTCCCCTTCATTGACTCCTACTTACTTTTTTTTTTCGTTTTTGTACTGAATCTTCGACAATCTTTCGGGATGCTCGGCCTGTCGCCTACTCCTATTCCTGCTTCCCTATTTTTTTTTTTTTTTCATTTTAACAATTTCTCATTGGGTTGGTTTTGCAAATCATTTAGCGTCCAAAGGTTCACTGAGCATGAAATTAGTTGTATCTGCTTCTGCCAGTCGTTTTGTGAATCTTCAATAAGTTTATTTTCAATACTAACAATAGCATTTACCGCTTCACCCAACAGTATAGTATTGTTTTACATGTTAAAGCATTGTCACTTCATTGTTTAGTTTTCATTGTTGTCGTAGTCGTCCTCTACTTAACTAATTTTGTAATAGCGCGTATGGCATATGGCCAAGGCTCTTGGCAATAAATTCAAATTCTCTTGCTGATCAACGGTGTCACATTCTTCTAGGCCTGTCAGGCTACTCTGAGCAAGACATCGCATTGAGTTGTCAACAAGAAACTCTGTCGAAATGTTAAAAGCACGTGTATTTTGAACTGCGGCAGGGTAAATTTTATTGACTGTGATCACAGCATTCACGTCAACTTCATCCAACCAAAACCAAAACTGGTAGAAAAACCCGCCAAGTTTCCAAAAACGATCGGCCTTTGAAGGTAGCGATATCATTAAATCATGAAAAGGGCTCCAAGGTCAATCCTATTAGCCAAGTTAATCGCACCGACTAATAGTTCAAAAGTTAAATGAAAACTTGAAGATTGCTACTCGCTGTAGCAATCTTCAAGTTTTCATTTAACTTTCGAACTATTAGTCGGTGCGGTTAACTTGGCTAATAGGATTGACCTTGGCGGCCTTTCCATGGTTGAATGATATCACTCACTACCTACAAAGGCCGATCATTTTTGGAAACTTGGCGGGTTTTTCTACCAGTTTTGGTTTTGAGTGGAGATCACAACTGTCATAGGACTGTGAACGTACATAAGGGTACACCGTGTTATCTTCATCTGTATCTTTTTTCTAGAGGAATTTGATACCTATAAATTTTCACATTTCTAATTTTGAAATTTACCATTGCCAATTAGCCTTAGTTTATTGTATGACCACTCTTCACATGCTTAAGTTGCTTAAATCCCAATTTGGCACACACTGGCTAACAATGGCTGATTTCGTTCGCTTCGCTCACTCAATCAGCGCATCCCCTTCAGTTGTTTTGTTTATCCCTGCACCTTCCCCTTAATTTTTCAAGATTTCATTGACATTTAGTCATGCATAAACCCCCGAAGGTCGCTTATTCACACGCTTATTCACACGCTTATTCGTTACTAAAACAGCAGAACACGAAGCATTTTATTTTTGGGTTATTAACAAAAAACCCGCTAGCTCGTGGATGCTCGTATTGTTGCGTAACCATCATCTAACGTGCATCCTTTTATTCTTACGCAATCCACGGCAACGTTAATGTTTCCTTATTTTGTCCTTCGTTATAGTTCAGTTCTTAGTTCGTCCAGGCTGTTACAATAAATCTAAAGACCAGTGTTGATTGTTCAAGACATTGTTGCTTGATATATTTGGTTGCAACTTGGAAAAGAAAAGAAATTTAAATTCGCTGGAGGCGAATTTCAAAACCCTCCCATGCATTTGTCCTGACCCCTACAACTCTCAAACCATCGTATGAACAGTGAAACTATATTGAACACTAGTGAGTTTAGCACTTGCCAGAAGGTGTGTCAAAAGAAACATGAAAACAGGAAGTGAGAATAAATTTAGAAAGCAGTGCTGCTTGAATTTTAAATGTATTGCACGGTGATTAACGCGCTAAATAAATAATCCTGCTCCTTACAATTTACAATCGTTGCATTTGCTGCAAAAACTGGTACAAATTATTCGTGAAGAAATGAATAACTCAACCAACAACAATAAATTGTAGCAAAAAACCCGCCAAGTTTCAGCCATTAAACGTCTGTAATATAAAAAATGAGCCAAGTTTCCACTCAGACATACAACGCAACTTTAAAAATCATGCTTTGTGTCTAAAACACTCCTGTTTTATTTTAAACACTTCTTGCTACGTTTGTTTTAAGCATATTTGGTTATAAAGTGTTGCAGACTGGACGTTTATGTTAAAAACATTTCACGTCTGCAACATTATTCTTAGACCCGCCTATTTGGCTATGTGTTTTTCAGTTAAAAGTCTGAAAACCTTTTGTATAGGTCTGTATAAAGTGTATTTAGTTTTAAAATCTTTTTACCGTAGGTTTGTAAACTAAATAAACTACTAGTTTTAATAAAAGAGTAAAGAAGACAAGATGCTTGATATTAAAATGTGTTCGTGGGAAAATCAGCATTAAGGACATGCAATTTCCGCGATAATACTATATAGGCATGATTTTGCGGTAAGTTTTATTGCGATGAAGGTGCAATTTTGCGGGATTTAGGTGCAATTTTGCGGTGATGGACTTGGTGGCTGAATTCAATAATGAGTACACAATTACAGCCTAATTTTCTAACATATACGCACCACGTACATGGCTGGTGATGATCGACTGCGCACTTATGGCTGCCTAGTGATCACAGCATTGTTTGATGTGGATTTATCTGAGTAATGCTTCGGTGAGAACTGCTCCATAATTTTGTTCCAGTTAGCTAGTTGTCAAATATATTGGCATGAAAAATAAGGCCATTTTTGCGGTAAATTTTGCGCTGTTTTTGGAAATTTGTCGCATCTTGCGATATTTACTGAATTTTGCGACAATTAATGTGGTGTTTTTGCTTCAGTTAGTGACTGTTTACCTACCACATCAAGAATATCTTTCATAACTCATTTAGAGAAAATGTTGCGAAATTTGCGATTTTGCAAAATCGCAGAAATTACATGTCCTTAATCAGCATATAACCACGCAAGTTTCATCTTCTTTAATTAAAAAGTCACACACTGTGATGACGCACCCATACCCACCATTGATCAGATCAGCATCCACACGATCTATGTAGGCTACTGGTAGTACACATTTTGTGTAGCCTACTGTGTGTATCAAAAAGTATGTGCCTACAAAAATGTGTGCTATACCAGAACTTCGTGTGGAGCCTGCCGCTGATATGGTACACACTGATCCGGTGCACACAATTTCTTCAAAATTTATTAGGTTTGTTTCCAAATTTCTATCTCTGAATCACAGCTATGACGTCACATCGCGGCTAAGTCAAAGTTGAAACGAATTAAAGCTAAGGTTTAGGCGATCTTACGTTACTGGGTTTCAACCAATCAAAATAGTGATATCAGAACAAACAAGCGGCTTCAGCGATTGCCTATCGCACCGGTCTCCTGTACAGTTCCTCCACTTCTAGTGTTGAGGCACAGACCTCTATCATGCGTTGCAACAGCTATCTCTATTATACTAATCTAAAAGCAGTAACCATCACAATTGCCGTTTAAAAATCTGTTAGCCTTTAGGCCTATTTTACATTTTAGATTATTGTCAGCTTTAGGCCTAATTTTAACTAGCAGTTTTAATTTCGTAAGTAGCAGCTAACAGAGATTTGGATTGTATAGTAAGCCTATTCATTTTTGCAACTCGGTGCACCTTCACCCATACAATTTCGGTGTCACAATGTACCGAGCAACGTAGCCTATATAGATCAATGGTAGAGAAGTGGCGACAGAAACGTGTTGATGAAGCCAAGAGCGACTCGTAGCAACTTGACGTTGCCGTGGTAACATAATTTTTAGGCACAATTTTTTTATTGCAGTTTTTAATTTCGTAAGTATCAGATAGGCCTAATGGAAAATTTGGTTCGGTGGTAAGCCTATACATTCATGCAACAATGCGACGAGGCTAATTTAAACGAAGCTAAAACCCATTTGTTTTTATTGCGTGTTATCTTAATATTTCAATTCGACGATAAAATGTTATTATTTAATTTAGTTACATTGAAGAATTCTATTAGCTATAAGGAAGTAACGATGTTTTAGTTTGCCATGTTATTTAACTAACTTCTCACACTGAATCTAACATTCTAAACCGTGGTCGTCTCTATCTGGTATACCGTTGCGAATTTGAAAAAGGCGATGGACGGACGGACAAAGTCGTTGCAATAGTCAGAAGACTAAAATGGCGGTTCAAGTTGCTGCATTAGTTGCCAAGCTATTCTGGTATTTGAATGTGGATATTTCTACCGATATTGGATTCGTAGACTATACTGTATAACAAAACAGTACATCGTCCGAATAATAGGATCGAAGTATCACCTCCAGGAAATAAAACTGGTTTAAAAATTGCCTAGTTGGAACTGTCTTCTCACAACTTAACAGAAATAGTAGTTAAGTCATCTGGCAAGAAAACATTTTAAGAGCCGTTTATTAAATTATTAATTTGTCCGCTAGCGGTGATTTTAGTAAACTGTTGTCAAAGGTGCACTAATGGAGTGGAAACTTAACCAATGTTAGGATGCATTGTGGCCCCTTGTCTTTGCAAGGAGACACAGGGGATCCAGAACAAAACCAAGGACTTTAGTGTTCAAAATAGTGTGCTCCAAGCTTAGTGGACGCTATATAGTCGAATGTCGCACCAACCAAAAGTAAAAAAAAAAAAAGTCTTGTGTTGTTGTGAAATGATTTGGTACAGTCCTGGCTGCACGAAATCATTTCACATCACACGACTTCATTTTTAAGTTTTAAGTCTTTTTTTTTCGACTTTGGTTAGTGCGGTAAAAGCTACACCAACCATTTTGCCGACTGAGCTATCTTGTTACGAAAATCAATTTTATTAAAAATCCTTGCAAGTGCAAAAATCCGCCGAATGTGTACTGGAACTCGAGTTGAATTCCAATGAACGAAGAGTGTTGCACAGCATTAAGACTGACACAGCGTGTTAAAGAACATATACACATTCGACGGATTTTTGCACTTGTAAGGATTTTTAATAAAATTGATTTTCGTTACAAGAGAGTTGCAAAATGGTTGGTGTAGCTTTTATCTGAGATTGCTCTGATGCTAGTTCGAGTACAGAGATCGAATTTTTATTTTTGTTCACCGGCAATACGGTGGGCAAGTTTTGTATGCGTGAGTGGAAAAATACCTTTCTTCCATTTCTTACAGTAGAAACCAATAGAAACTAATAGTCTTTAATAAACTAGACTGCTTGTCCTTGAAGCTACTAAGTTTGCATGAGTTATTTCTTTCTCATTTTTCGTCATTTTTTTTTACATTAATTCAAAATTAAGAAACCGATTAGGCCTCAATACATCATCGAAGCTTGTTTTGTTATGGAATGCTGTGTAGCCATCGATGGTTATTGATGCTAGGAGTAGGTTTTACTGACTACTGTGTGAGCTGTCATTCAAATTCTCTAAATAAAAGATTTAAAATTTTAAATACCTTTTTTAATACACTGCCACAACTGTTTGTTCATTTTTTCAGTCCCTTTTCATTTAGTGTTTTACTGTTTCTTCCATATCTTCCAAATCTTTGAGTTCCCTCCGCTTTTTTCCCATTTTCTTCCACCGGAAGGGAAGAAAATAATTTCTTCCGGTAGAAAACCAACTCTGACTGGCAACAACTTTGAAAGATCGGAATAATCACGTGTGTCGTCGGATGTCGGCCATGTTGAATCGAGGTAGTTTGGAACTATGAGGTTTACTCCTGGTACAGCCCATTGTCCTTTGGCCAATTGACTTACTCTAACTGGTAATATTCACTATAAAAATCCGCATAGTAAGATATTAATACGACATCAGCTTAGAAATGTAAACTATATACAGGTGTGATTCCGTAATTAAGAAAATGTATAAAAAGAATAAGATTTGACGATTTATTTAAAATACCTTGTTTTCACAGTGGAAAAACTGCTTCAAAAACAAGAAATGTTCTGTAATATTAAAATTTGTTTACCTACTAGCTGGTTCTTTAACCATTGTTAATTTTCGATGTTTCAAAAAATAAACACTTTTCGAAAACCAGAAGAGGAGGGGGAGCATTCGTGTTGTGACGTGCTACAGGTGAAATTCTGGGACCATCGAAAGTCGAGCTAATATGAAAGCATTTGCCAAGAATGTTTTCTTTAATCAAGAATGACCGTTTAATAAATGAGATTAACGTTGATAGTATCTGCAAGTATATCAAAGTATTAAATCCGCAAGTATCAAAGCCTGCACGTTTCAAAGCATTAAAGTCTTTAGCAAAAGTTTCTTTTGTCGGACTGTTTCCTATAGACTATAGTAAGAAACAAAAGAAAGCTGACCAAGCCCTGTATTGTTGATTAACGAATTGTTAAGATGTGTGTAACAAGATAATCAGGGCAGATAACCATTTATAAATTCAGCCATCAATCCACTCTTGGGCAAATTTAGTTTCTTGAAGATTACAATTATTCTACTGTCGATTGTCCATAGACAAGAGCAACGAAATCGTGTCCGTGGTAAATTTCTAGACCACATTTCGGGCTGTGGTTTTACGCAATTGGTAACAAAAGCAACCAGAGGAGAAAATGTTTTAGATTTAATTTTAACTAACGACGACCGACTGGCCAGCTATAACATGGAGGTAGATATGCATTTGGGCCAAAGTGACCACAGTATGATGACTTTTAAGGTTCAGCTACAGATATCGCCCTTTTCTGATGCACGGTGTAGAGGTTGCGTTGACTTTGCAAAATTGAAACCAAATCTTGGTCGGAGTATAGGAGGCCAGGGATACTGCATGTATTGAGGATGTCTGGAATACATTTATTGACACAATCAGAGATAAAGTAGAGGAATGCAGTAAAATTAGAACGAAGGGTATGCTAACAGGCCCTCTTATTCCAAGACATATTTAAAAACTTTGTCAGAAAAAAAGCAAAACTATGGCTTCGCTACAGAGATGACCATTCTCCCACGAACTTGACACTTTATGACTATCGAAAAGTTTATTCAGCGAGTATCAAGAATTGTAAAAGTTGTCATGAAGGGAAGGAAACCCGTCCTCTGTTTCGTCTCTCGCCAGCAAATTGGCGTATACCGATTAATTCCATCTAAAAGTAAAAAAAGAAAAGTTCTCTACTGATGAATGTGGAAAGACTGAGATATTTAATTCCATTTTTCCCTACGAGGTTATCGATAAAGGTTCCCTTCCTCGATTTACTACAATTCACTCAGTAACCAACGAAAAATGCACAAGTGTTAATTTTACGTCCTAAGGGGTGATTTTTGTCATGCAAAGCCCCAAACCGAGTCATATACTCTTGGGCCAGAAGGTTTTTCAGCGTACTGCTACAAGCAAATCGTCTATCAACTTTGTATTCCACTGGCAACTATTTAAAAAAAATATTTCATGTCTACTGGAAGGCTGCCTAGCATTTGGACTATGGGCAAATGTCATACCTATAGTTTTAATAAGGGAAATGACGCAGATCCATAAAAAAAAACTACGAGCCAATTGCACTTACTGCAGTTCCAGACAAGATAATGGAGACAATTATACGCAAGACAATGATGAAGTATATAAGCACTTTCAAGCTTATCAGGAGCACCCATTATGATTTTTTTTTACCAGGACGCTCCTCTGTTCATCAACACCGTAGCCTACTAATTGTGCTGAATAAATCGGCCGAAGACCTTGACCGAGGTGTGCCTTCAGATGTTATGCTTTTCAGTTTTCAAAAGACGTTTGAAACGATGGACCCTCTGCTTTATAAACTCCATGTTTTCGGCTTTATGGAGCACTTTTAGATTGGATTAGGTCATTCGTTGTTAGAAAAACCGAACATGTGGTTAATGGTTTACCCAAGTCAGCCTCACCAAATGTAATTAGTGGTGTACCACAGGGTACTCTTCAGGGTCCTCTGCTGTTTATCCTATATTTAAACGATATGACACGAAACTCTCATATGCAGAACCGGACAATTTGCTAATAATTTAAAGCGTCACTCGGCTATTATCAGGACACAAGACTGTGTGGGATTGCAAGCGGAGATCGAGTAAATCTCTATTTGGGCAAAGGATTGGCCAATTACGTATTTCGTGTGCAAAATTTAAAAGTTTTTAGGGAATCAAAACGGTGGTTTTACCTACACCATCGAAAAGGAACACTTATCTAACTGAAATGAAATGAATCACCTGGGTGTTTGGTTTCTACAGGATCTGAAGTCGACTGTCCACTGTATTCATGTGGTACAGTGGCAGATCGAAGATCAGCAATCACTCAGTGCTGTTTTAAATCTGACGACGTACACACCAAGTTATGGGCTTTGGGCATACACACATTTTCATCCGGTCCCTGTTGGTATACAGAAGCCCTGTTTGGTCTCTATCTATTTAAGGATATTGACTACTTGTAAACAGTTCAGTGACATTTTACGAAGTCCTTACAGGGCATGTGAGAGTAACCATGCTGTGAACGTAGTAAAAATCTTGGCCTTGAGTCTTTCGAATCGTATACTGAAGACAAAACTTGCCTTGATGTGTAACATTCTGTATGGTAACTTATCGATTGAACTACCCTAGTTTGAAATTAGTCCTGTAAACTGAACAAGGGGCCACAAATTCAAACTCATGCTTTCAAAAGTAAGACTAAATTACAAACTACACACCTATTAAACCAATTAACTAATTAACTAATTAATATAATTAATTTACGTATTAATTACTATTAATATTAGTATTAATATCATTATTAAATCCCTACTAATCAAGATGTGGTAAAGTAAAAAACCTGCACCAAAGCAGAAGTTGAAAATATGGGCTGTAGCCTACTTACTGCCCATACAGAACGCTTTCCTCCCTTATTGGGGGAAAGAAGCCGGTTACAAAAGTAGACCTACCTGAACAGGTCGAGTGGTTACTCCCACTGAACCATTGATTAGATAGTAAAAGGGATCAACGCCCTAGTTAACCAAACTTGCCAAGCACTGGTACAAATAATTTAAGTGACTAAGGCTTTGCGCTCATTAGCATGAGCATTTTTCAAACTTGCTGCAAGAATTTTGTTTCGTTTTTAAATCCCAGTCCTGAATCAAAGCATTATCTATTTGAAATTCTAATTGCCAACTTTAAAGCTTTTTATTTTACGTGGCCGAATGAAAAACATTTTGTGGGAGTGTGATTAAAGTTTTTAATTGCAGACTGTTTGTTTAAAAAGGCAAAATAAATCCGTATCGACCCACAAAGTTCCACGATTTAACAATCTTCACAAGGCATTCGTTAAAACAGGCCTCTAAAATTCAAGAAAAATTAAAAATAGATAAATGTAGTCAGGAGAGGCATGCAGAGACAGGCACGTTGACCCTGTTCAATACAAAGAATTCTGACTTAGCCTAAAAATTAAATGTTTTCAAAACAGTTTCCAACCCAGTGAAATCCCAATTGTGCCGTAGTATTTCGTGTCGACTTCCATGAAATATGAAAGGAATTCAATAGCATTTATGCACTTTTTGCTACTAGGGCAGTAGTGGCGGACTAACAGAAGTATCTGCTTAAACTGTCAGCATTTGACATGTCTCCTTCCTATCAACTACTCTCCCTCTCTTCTAAAAGGAATCTTGGTACCATCTTGATTATTAGTTTCGTAATGTAAGCCATTACTTTGCAGAACACGCCCGAAATGGATTCAAATCCGATTTTTAAACCTCGGATTTTTAACCATTTTTAATGCCGTGTGCAACTCATTCTCAAACGTGTATTGGCGTGGCATACAAAATTGTGCAATATCATTGCACCCAACGCCTTATCATAGTTTGTGGTTGAGATAAGTGCATTGGTAACACTTCCGTAGTTTCTGTACTTTGGCTGCCACTTCCTACGTGGTAAAAAAAAAAAAGGGAAAAAAGCGCGTTAAATTGTGCTCGCAAGTCATTGAACACAAGGACAAGGTTAAAGCTTTTACTCTCTGTAAAAGCAAGTGTTTTAAAATAGGCCTCAGCACGCAAAGGCTTTGCAGAAAACTCTTTTTTAAAATAAATAAATAGATGTGTCAGTATCGTTAAAAAAAATCAAAGTAGTACAAGCACGAACACAAGAAATGGTAACTTTTCGGTATTTATTTGTAACACCTTCATCAGACCTTTGTTTAAAATAGCATTAAAAAAACACTAATGCTGCATAGCCTTGTCACACACAGTCCCTACGATATTTGCTTCAATGTACAACCAGTTTTTTTGTTATACCAGGACTGCAACAAAAAACTGATTGTACTTGGAAGTGTACCAGGATTGCAACAAAAAACTGGTTGTACAGTGAAGTAAATGTCGTGGGGACTGTGTGTGTGTACCAAGGCTCTGCATTAGTGTTTTTTAAAATGCTTAAACAAGGTCTGATGAAGGTGTTCCAAATAAACACCGAAATATTACCATTACTTGTGTTTGTGCGACTTTGGCTTTTTTTTTGCGATAACTCTTTATTTGTTACAATTCAGTACAGGGAAGAAAGAAGGAAAAAGAAGAAA
The DNA here is from genome assembly GCA_023313725.1 of Lithobius niger. Taxonomy (NCBI): domain Eukaryota; kingdom Metazoa; phylum Arthropoda; class Chilopoda; order Lithobiomorpha; family Lithobiidae; genus Lithobius; species Lithobius niger. The sequence goes on from JAHWFP010129607.1 coordinate 15,024, forward strand.
GCACTGTTTTTCAGTGTTTAAAACAGGTAAAGAAAATAATAATAAACACTAAATCGCAAGGCAAAGAATTAACGAAGCAGACGGACAGTTAGAATTAAACACTGCTGGTTTTGTCAGAATGTAAGGCCTGTATACCGAACGCGTACTCAGTCTCGAACTCAGACTTGAAATGACGCAATAGGCTACCTATTTAGTGCCATCGATTTCTTCCAAACGTAACCTAGCATTATGAGGTTCTGGTGGTGAACCCAGCAACCAGACCTTTCTAGCATTGTCTGCGGCACCAATTATTGTCAGAAAAAATTATCTGCAGCCAATCTGCTTTTATCGTACCCACAAGTTTACTTGTTCTTCAATATACACAAATTGCTGTAACTTAGATATAAAGGAAAGATGAAAACAAACCAAACAGCAAAAAATCATAGAGGGTGTCCACAAAGTCCGGGGATTGTGTATCGACCTCCTAACATCCCGCTTTCATATCTCCATTCTGTTGAAAATTCTCTTTACACTTTTGCATCTGACACGGACGACGTCATTCTAGTTGGCGATTTTAATATTAATTTATTAAAACCTACTATTCCTGGTGGTCAATCCCTACGTAATGTTTGCACCATCCATGACCTTGATCAGTTGGTAACAAAACCTACCTACATTTGTAACAATGCCAGATCTTTGCTTGATCTTGTAATGGTTAGACAAACTGACTGTGTTAAATTTATTGATCAAGTTATTCAACCTGGTATCAGCCATCATAACTTTGTTTATTTTGCATATGATATTGCAGTTCCTCAAGATAACGTGTCTTATGTTACTACCAGGAATTGGAAAAATCTTGACGTGAACTCTTTCCGTTTTGATCTCTCTATTGCACCATGGCAGAATGTTTATCAATATCCCAACATCAACGACAAAGTTGCTTCACTTAATGCTATTATCCTTGGTTTAATTGACAAGCATGCTCCGTTTGTTACTTTTAAAGCTAAAAGGCCTAGTGCTCCCTGGTTAACTGATTCTATTAAATCATTCATGAAAAAAAGAGACAGAGCTAAAGCCTTGTTCAACAAAACTCAAAAACCACTCCACTGGGAAAATTATAAAGATCTGAGGAATAAAGTAAAAAAAACTTGTACGTAATGCCAAGGTGCACCACTTTGATGATCGCGTGAATAATGAGAAAAATTCTAATATGTTTTGGCGCCATCTCAAGCAACTTGGTGTACATGGTACGCACCAGTCTGGTATTGATACTGATTATTCTCCTGATGAAATAAATCAGCATTTCATTAACAACCAAAAATCTACTAATTTCGACGAAACAGCTGTCAAAAATAACGTTTCACAGTTTTATGCCTTTAATTCGGATACCAAGTTTTCCCTCTCAACCTCTTCTGAGCAAGAAATTAATAACATCATCCAAAATATTTATACTAATGCTACTGGGGCAGACAAGATTAATTCTAAGATGGTCAAACTTTGCCTCCCTTTTGCAATTCCGGCCATTACTCACATTATCAACTTCTCCATTACCTCTTGTAAATTCCCTGATTTATGGAAACAGGCTGTGATTAATCCAATCTGGAAAGCAAAGGACTCTAAAAATATTAATAACCTACGTCCTATTAGCATTTTACCTTGTCTGTCCAAAGTTTTAGAACGTGTTGTGGCAAATCAGTTAAAAGATTATCTTCAAGAACACAGTATCCTTAATCTTAATCAGTCTGGTTTCCGAGATAAGCACAGTACTACTACAGCTCTTTTAAAAATTACTAACGATATTTTCAAAGCTATGAATGAATCCAAATTTACTTCACTTGTGTTGCTGGATTTTGCTAAAGCATTTGATACGGTTTATCATCCTCTTTTACTTTCCAAATTGCATGCAATTGGCGTGGACCAGCTTAGCTTAAGCTGGTTTAAGTGCTACCTTTCTGGTAGAAAACAATGTGTTCGTGTTAAAAGTCAAACTTCTCCTTTTCTCAGTGTTCAATCTGGTGTTCCACAGGGCTCTATTCTGGGCCCTTTATTGTTTGCTATTTTCATTAACGACTTGCCTAGCCACATTGTTAATTCTAGCCATCACATGTTCGCTGATGACGCCCAGTTAGGAAAGATATTCTCCCCACTTGATAATGATAACTCTCGTGCTGAACTTAACCGTGATCTTTCTAATGTCCATAATTGGTCTACGGCTAATGGAATGGCACTTAACGCTAATAAGTGCCAGCACATCATTGTTGGATCACATCAGCTTTTTCAAAAATATCCTATTTACGATCTCAGTCATTATAATACTATATCTGTTAATAATACTACGCTTAAAACTTGCAATTCTACTAGAAACCTCGGTATTATCTTCGATCAATGCCTAACTTGGGAGTCGCATATTCATACACAATGTCGTGCTGCCATGCAACGGATTAGATTTCTTTCTAAGTTTAAACATTTTCTAAGCATTAGGACCAAAGTTAAACTTTCCTCTGCCATAGTTATTCCATTGTTGGATTACTGTGATACAGTTTATTTTAACGCCACCAAATCCTCCCTCAATCAGACTCAGAGGATCCAAAATGCGTGTATACGTTTCATTTTTAATCTTAAAAAGTTCGACGGTGTAAGAGACTATCTTAAAACTATCAAGTGGCTCCCTATGGCTCAGAGGCGTTCTTTGCATTCTCTCACAATTGTGTACAAGTCTCTGCATTACAAAGAACCATTTTATTTGTTTACCTTATTTAATTCTGCACTGGCTGATCACAGTTATCCAACAAGATTCAGTCATGGCCGCCCTTTCACTCCCCCTCACTGTCGCACTACTAAATACCAATCGTCGTTTCTGGTTCAGAGCATGAAGTTATGGAATGATTTGCCCGAAGTCATTAAATCTTGTTCTAGTGTTGGAACTTTCAAAGCTCAATTATTCCGTCACTTGTTTAATTCATAACTTGGTCACCATCCCTCTTCCACTCTTTTTCTTCCCTTCTTTTTCTTTTTTTTTTCCCTCTGTCTTCCCCCTCCCCCAATCCCCACTGTATCCCATCTTCTTGTTTACTTTAGTTTTTGCTATTGTCTGCTGACATTGTACATAATTACATGATGGTTTGGGTTAGGTGTAAGAATGGGCCCAGTGCCTAAACCTCGCCCTTTGTGGCATAATCAATTTTTATTCTTGAATTTGTCAATCTTTGTACTTTCCCGTGCTACAATAAAGTTAACATATTCACAAATAAATAGACGTAAATCGCTGGAAATAATATTAAGGAAAATTGGAAAATAGCCAATAGCGAAAGTCATACACTAGAAATAACGTAGTTCAGTAAGCCACCTTTATGCACTTACGTTTCATCGGATTGGCATGACCCGGATTCGAACTGGCTAAGTGCATAAAGGTGGCTTACTGAACTACGTTATTTCTAGTGTATGATTTTCGCGATTGGCTATTTTCCTGAACATATTCACAAACAGATTTCACCACTAAAAAGCATACCTTAAGTTTTTTTTAGCAGCCATTAGATGGCGGTATAGCTCAAGCAGCAACGTACACACATTTACGCGTCTGCTTAGCACACGAGGCTTACTGCGTCAATGCAACAATGGCGGCCAGACGATAAAATTATGTACATTTTGTGGGTAAGTTCAAATCAGTAACCTTCGTTGAGAGGAAGTTCAAGGAAGAGTTTAAGAAGGTTCTGCCAACACAAAATCTGTGTACAAGTTGGTTAAAAAAACCCAATTGTTGAAAATCCAATCGTTGATAAAAAAAAAAAAAAACCTGGGCAGAGTTCGAGTTCTACTTAACGTTTTTATGAGCAACAAACAGGGCTCATGTTGAAATATAGTGACTACTAAAAAAAAACTTAACACATCAACCTTTCCATTAGTGAAAACCGTTTGTGAATACGGTTAAGTACTTTATTTATTTTTATTTTCAAAAGTGTATACGGACTTTGTGGACACCCTGTATGATTTTTTGCTGTTTAGCATGTTTTCTTTTTCCTTTATATCTAAGTTACAGCAAATTGTGTGTATTTATTGAAGAACAACTAAACTTGTGGGGACGATAAAAGCAGATTGGCTGTAGATAATTTTTCCCGACAATAATTGATGCCGCAGACAGTGCTAGAAAAGTCTGTTGCTGGGTTCACCACCAGAACCTCATAATGCTAGGTTACGTTTGGAAGAAATCGATGGCACTAAATAGGCAGCCTATGTAGTAAACATAGTGTAGTAAGCCACCTTTATGAACTTACGTTTCGTCGGCACTACGTTATTTTCTAGTGTATGATTTTTGCTGTTTGGCTCGTTTTCCCCGTTTCCTTTACTTGCGTTTATTGAATAACTTCAGTGTTGTAAATCATTGATTTGTTCCACCAATGAAATGGTCTAGTTGAGAAAATAAAACAGTGTATAGGAAAACGTATAGTTAACTATATTAGTGTATAGTTAAAAACGCTAAAAATATTGACGAACGGTAGAAATTGGGCCAAACTTTGTCCATGGTGGTCTCCCAGTTTTCGTGAATGGCACTATAAATTGTTACGTCATTTCAAGCCAGAATTCGAAACTGAATACACGTTCGGAATACGGGCATAAATCTTATTTTTTAGTTAAAATCACTGTTAACACAAGGGTTTTGTAGGAAATGTTTATAATAAAATGTTTATAGGTTTCTTTCTAGAGTTACCATGAAGTTTTATTTTTAATGTGTTCATTAAAATGCTGTCAGAAGGTTCAACGTGTAAGACACTAAAAAATAATGTTTCTGGGACGGATCTCTCCCTTCATTAAGTACAACAGTAATCGTCAACCGTAATAAAAATACACTCAATAAAAATCAAGTTCGGCAAAGCCACAAGAACACGACGCTAAAAAATACGTTTTAAAATAAACACATTGTAGACTGACGCACCTATATTATAGAAAACGTGTTTAGGCGTTTTTAGCTGAAAAACACGTAACTTCGTTTTGAAAAGTATGGACTGACCAGAAACCTATTAGCGTTTATGTTTTATGTTACAAGTGTGAAATGCATTTAAAACACTAATGTTCAATTTGCAACATTTTAGAAACATGTATTTGAACACGTAGTATTTTTATTACACCGCATATGTTTTGAAGTTGTGACAAAATGCACAAGCCCTTTACTTGGTCCTTGCTGTAATACTATAGTGTACCCAAGGACCAAGTGTCACGCTTGTGTATTTTGCCGTCTTTTACATTAATTACCTTGCATATCTTCGTTGGAATATGAAAATGGTGTTCAACGAAGACGCTTATGTTTGTGTTGCAAAATAAACAACACTGTTTTAAGATAAAAACACTTAGGTTTTATTTTAAACACTTTCGTTGCTAGGCATATACGTGTTTTAAGTGTGTGTTTATTAAGTGTTGCAAATTGAATGCATGTTTTATTTAAAAGCATTTCATGTCTGCAACACTATATACTTTACTGTTTTGAAAGGTTTCTTCTCAGCCCTTGTTATTTGTAAAACGCTTTTATGTGTTTTTCAACTAAGAAAAAAAAACATTTTCTACGTGTGTATTGTTTTTTGCATTGCTGAACCACAACATTTTCCACGAAGTGATCATCTCAGGTCAGGCTATCGTTCTTATACGTTCTGGAGATTCTCTCATTTTACATTTTAGTGGTTTTGTTCCACCCTTTGACTTGCACCACTTAAACATGAACATTATAGTGGGTTCTTTTCAATTTCTTCCGACTTGGCTTTGCCGAATTTTCTTTTACATTTTAGTGGTTTCGTGCCACCCTTTGACTTGCACTATTGAAACATGAACAGTATAGTAGGTTATTTTCAATTTCTTCCGACTTGGCTTTGCCGAATTTCCTTTTACATTTTAGTGGTTTCGTTCCACCCTTTGACTTGCACTATTGAAACATGAACATTATAGTGGGTTCTTTTCAATTTCTTCTGAATTAGCTTTGCCGAATTTCCTTTTACAATTTAGTGGTTTACACTATTGAAACACGAACATTATAGTAGGTTCTTTTCAATTTCTCTGTCGAATTTCCTTTTACAATTTAGTGGTTTCGTGACACCCTTTGACTTGTACTATTAAAACATGAACATTATAGTGGGGTCTATTCAATATCTCTGACTTGGCTTTGCCGAATTTCCTTTTACAATTTAGTGGTTTCGTGCCACCCTTTGACATGTACTATTGAAACATGAACATTATAGTCGGTTCTATTCAATTTCTCTGACTTGGCTTTGCCGAATTTCCTTTTACAATTTAGTGGTTTCGTGCCACCTTTGACTTGCACTATTGAAACATGAACATTATAGTGGGTTCTATTCAATTTTTCTGACTTGGCTTTGCCGAATTTCCTTTGACAATTTAGTGGTTTCGTGCCATCCTGTGACTTGCACTATTGAAATATGAACATTATAGTGGATTTTTTTCAATTTTTCCAACTTGGCTTTGCCGAATTTCCTTTTACAATTTAGTGGTGTTGTGTCACCCTTTGACTTGCACTATTGAAACATGAACATTATAGTGGGTTCTATTCAATTTCTCTGACTTGGCTTTGCCGAATTTCCTTTTACAATTTAGTAGTTTCGTGCCACCCTTTGACTTACACTATTGAAACATGAACATTATAGTGGGTTCTTTTCAATTTTTCCAACTTGGCTTTGCCGAATTTCCTTTTACAATTTAGTGGTTTCGTGCCACCCTTTGACTTGTACTATTGAAACATGAACATTATAGTGGGTTCTATTCAATTTCTCTGACTTGGCTTTGCCGAATTTCCTTTTACAATTTAGTAGTTTCGTGCCACCCTTTGACTTACACTATTGAAACATGAACATTATAGTGGGTTCTTTTCAATTTCTTCCGACTTGGCTTTGCCGAATTTCCTTTTACAATTTACTGGCTTCGTGCCAATTTCAATTCCGACTTGGCTTTGCTAAATCTCCTCTTATACTTTAGTGGGTTCGTTCCACCCTCCATTACAACATAACACCATTAGAACATGAGCATTATAGTGGGTTCTTTTCAATGGTGATCCGACTTGCCTTTGCTTAATTTGCTATTTATTGAGCATATTTTTGTTAAATAAAAATTGACGTTTGCAGTTGTACTTGATAACAGGAGAAATCATGACGTTTGTTTAGGAAACGTCGCTTTTGAATGTCTTATGTGTTGCAACTTTTGGCTGTATTTAATGGGCATTTTACATTGGCCATTATGTATATAAATCAACATTTGTTCAGTCCCAAACGTTAATAAATGCTTTAGACTTTGTTTCTAAGCACATACAGTATAAGATACAACCCCCCATCCGTATATTGAAAGGTTTAGGCCTACACCGAAAACCGCTTACTGTCTGTCCATAAATGCATATGTGTCAGAGCACTTTTTTTGTTTCCGGGTTGCCCAGATTATTTGAATCACCTAAGTTTAGAAAAAACCATATGGCTTACTGCAAAACTGCTGTTGTATATATCTAAAGAACCGAAAATTAGTCGGAAAGTATATAGTAAGCTCAAAGTTCATCTTAGAAAAACAATATCAGTCCCGTATCAGTTCCCCAAGTTTCAAAGTTAGAAACTTGGGGAAAAAAACACTGTAGTGAAATATAATGCCGTTGCATTACAACACTTGGCTGATAACCCATAACCGCCTGAAAAAACTTTCAGACCTTTTTTTAAGAGTCCGTATGGTACTTGGGTCGGTTTTCGGATTCGAGCTGGCATTCTCTTGGTTTGGAGCCGACGACGCTGACCACTGGGCTGCAATTGTTCGCTCTGCTCGGGTTCCCTGCGGCCCCCTCACAAAGCTCGCGCTGGTACTTAGTTTTTCGCTGTCGTACGTTGAAGGCGTACGTTCGTATCTAGGCGGATACGGCTTAATATAGGTGGATGTTAAAAATATCTCCCAGTGTTAGACCAGTTACAACAACTTCAGATTTTAATTGAACTATGTCTTCGTATCGCACCTTACGGTAAAAAAAAAAAAGAAATAGAAAAAATAAACTTTTAAAATTATTTGGGTGACTTTCTCAACTACACACTGTTTGTTTTTAATCTCAGTTCATAAAAACGTCCTTTTTTTTTTTTACAAAAACAGAAGAGTTAAAAGATTCTAACGGCGTCTATTGAACGTTGACACATTACGCCCACCTTTATAACGATTTTAATTTTGTAAAAAAAAAATGGAGATGAAAAAAGGAAGTTTTGTGTGTTATGAAACAACCGAAGGAATTTTTTTCCCCGTGGTGAACCTTTTTTGGTTTCTAAAATTTTGGAGTTGTGTGACTTTTTAACAATCTCGAGCTGTCGAGCTGTCCTAAGCACATAAGACGATTAGTTTTTATACAATTTCCGGCGATGTCGTTTAGCTAATCATCAGCGGATCTACCATTTGCAAAAGTAAAAATGGTAAAAACAATTGTATACAGCAGTAAGATTTCACGTGGACTAAACAGCACAGTAACACTGCAAAATCTTGAACCTTACAGGAAAGTTTATTTGTGCCCCTTTGCTGTTTTGACTTCAGTTAAACCTTACCCAAAGCATTAAACGAGCTCGGTTTTGTTTTCTATGATAGTTTAGGATCCTTTTTTGTTTACCCGAAGTTACGATTTCCCCGCTCCATCCTCCCCTCCCTCAGTAACAAAATAAGAATCTTGGCAAGTCCGCTACTGAACATAGTCCAAATGTTCCGAAGGATTAGTTCAGGAAGTATCTCTGCTTACGAATAACAAACACCTTAAACAGTCATGCAAAAAAGCGCAGGGGAAATTACAATTCAGTAATAAAGTACCTGTGATTATGATTTTTGACCACTTTCTGGAATTTCAAGGCAACTTTTTTTATTTTCTTCTGCGTGTTTCTGGAACCTCCTCTTTAGCCAGTATGGTATAGGCTATACGATTTCTGCTTTCACCAACCAGCATGAAGGATTTATTTTTCTCACTTAAAGCAAATCTCAACACGTCAACAAGCTGCAGTTCTGGGCAAGTTTTTTTTTACAGGGTAGCCTTAAGAGCGGTATTCTGTAAAGTATTGTGGTATATTTTTTAACGGTTAGGCTATAATAATTCGTCAAATAAACACAATTCCCTCTTGTCAGAATTCGTGTCATTCGTTAATACCGTGTATCATTCACGACTAAATCACTGCGTGTCGTGGGGGGGAGGGGGGTCACTAGAAAATATTGACTAAAACGGAAGGTCGAGGTTAGATGAAAATCACGGCAAAATACACTACAGAATGATGGACTACGGAATTTTCCTCGAAAACATACTTCGTGGTTTGTGATTTACATGTGTTATTGCGTGTTTTGTAATAACCGCGGTAAATTGTTTTACTTAGATCTGACAAAGATACCGTTTTTGAGTATTAGAAAATGTAGGCCTACATGGCTTTGATGGAAATCGAATAGCCAATCTGTGGGTTTTTTTTCTATGAAAACACTGATGTGTTTAACGTGTGAAAAATTAATGATACAAAATAATAATTATGACGATGGAAAACCGATTTTAATAAAAGTGGTGTAAACAAACAGGAAACGTAATTTTCATTGCTTTGGCAGATTTAAAACTCCTCCTCCTCCCCCCAAAATAAAAAAGATAGGCCTATGATTTGTAAGGCCGATCTTTGACATGATGAGTCCACCACGCAGGGGGACGAAACGTCATCAATTGTGTGCATAATTTTTTTTAATGTCTTAGCGTTACTGTTTTTAAATGATTTTGCTGTGGGTCAAGGCAAGTAAATACGCAGTTGATCCAACAAGGCTAGTATAAGTAAATTCAACTGTAAATTCAACTGTAAACAATAAATTTATTAATGCAGCAAGGCTAAGTAAATTTAGGTGTAAGAACATGTTCGCTCGTGGGGTATGCATGGAAAAGGCAGGGTTCGTACACGGCCTTGAATTCCTTGAAAAACCTTAAATTTCAAAACCAAAAATTCAAGGCTTGAAAATTGGGATATTTTTTTTGTAAGAACCTTGAAATGGCCTTGAATTTTGTTAGCGTACTATGTTTGATGAAATACAGTCAATTTACGCTGAAATTCATAAATAAATATAAAATAGTTCGTCAGCCTAAAGCTTATCTTCTGTTAACGATACGATATACCTTCGTTCGTATTCACATATAAGTTCGGTATTGGAAAGGCAACTATATAGTCTTGTCCCACGATGGGGGTAAAATAAATAACTTTTAAACGGATGTTTATTCAATTATAGACTATAGGCTAGCAAAAAGAATGAATTTATTTTAAGGTAATTTATAAACAATTTGGTGTGCAAAACGTCCTTGAAATTGGCTTAGAGTTGGCCTAGAAAAGCCTTGAAACGGCCTTGAAAATGGTTTCGTCTCTTGTGTACGAACCCTAAAAAGGAATAATATAACTCCTTGTTGAACAAACAAGGTTATACTATAATATTATAATCAACGGGAATGAACCCTATAGTACACATGCAAGAACAACAATGCCATTCTATTGATACAAAAAGGCTCGTTAGTAAATTCAACGGATGTTTTTTCGTGCTCTCTGATCAGGGATTCTGTACGTCCAGTCTTAACACTCTTAATGTCCAAGCAACATGGGCAATCAGTAAATTCAACAGTTGCCTACCAGGTTTACTTTACAAGCAAAGTGCATGGCGACAAGTTTAACCATCTAATACCGTTGAGAATTTACATAAAGGGTTTGCAGTGTCCCACGAGTGTTAAATTATGCTTTCAAGTCCTGATGAAGAGCATCATCATTTTTTTGTTGTTGAGCCACCTGAATTGCTAGGTGTTACACCAGAGTTTCAGAAGTAACAGCATCAGAAGTTTAATGAATATTCGAAAATGTACTACGCTCTAATGTCCGCAAGTTCTTTTTTTTTTCTCTTTTGGAGGAATTTTACATTTTAAGATGTAGAAGCAGAGAAATGCACAACGTGTGAAACTGAATAAAACTGATTTGGGGTTGACCATGATTTGTAATGGGTGGTACAATTTCTCCTTTCAGATACGTTTCTACCTCTCATACACATTCATTTCTTCTGGTAAACATACTTTATACAGTGCAGCTTTTAGAAAATCTAGGCCCATTGATTTTCCTCCAGCTTGTAGACTTAAACATAATATATTCATGAAATGGTTCCTATGGATTCAGTTTTACTCACGTATTGATCTGTATCACAATGGCATTTGCGAAAAACTAGCAATTTACTGCATGGAACACTTTTTCTCGACCACCGTGGTCGGAAAGGATCAACGAAACAGAACTCGGCAACGGTTCAGACTATAGAGTAATCAACTCTCACCATATTGTTACCCGACTGACATACGCCACTATCCAGCTAGCTCCCCATCAGCTCAGGATTTGAAACTCAAACACTAACCTTAATTAAAAAATCAGATTTGACCTACTACACTGGAGAAATTCCGTTTGTCACATTTCATAAAAGGAGGAACTTGGATAATTAATTTAAGTTACAAGTAAATATAGGCCTACTTCGTTTCTCTTAATGTAACTTTTAAGGCACTTTTTCTTTTCAACAAGCTCGCACTATACGTCTTGGATCTTTTTGTATATCCGACAGCCTATTTGCCAGAAATAGTACCCCAACAGCCTATATATAGTTTAGAATAGATAAGTTTCTCCTTCGTGAGTTGCATTTCAAACTGAAAAACATCAACTGATAGGACAAAGTGTTTTTATCAGCTTGGGAATGCAACGATTGGTTGAGAAAAATTATCTAGGCACGAGTGATATTTGCACCACGCTGCTATAAAACCAACATGGAGGGACTAAGGTAAAAATTATCGATAATACCACGTGTGTTCAATTATCAGTGGTATTACCCCATCGTGCTTCTCCCGTGAACAATTATATGAATTAAGGGAAACGCGGTGCTATTACACTTAACTGATTCGTGTGATTACACTGGGAAAACATTTTTGTGTCAAGGTAAAAGTAAAACCACGGTTATAGATTTCAAAGTTTTCTTGTGTTGCACAAGTCCATAAGCGGGAAAATAAAGCATGAACCTGCAATTAATGTTTGTCTTAAAAAATGTTTGTGTGTAAAAACGTCCTCAATAATCTGTTTCAAGAAAATGCACGATTTTTACATCGCCCGTCTGTCTTTCATAATTACGCAATTATTGTCTTGTTTATTTATTGCAGACATTCACACACATTCTAAAGCCATTGGTTGAAGATGGCATAGTCAAGTCTAACTTTAGTGATGCTTAGTGTAAAATAAAACTACAGTTGTCGTAAATACTAATCCTTCTAACGTTCAATCAAATTAAGGATTGCGGAAGTTAGTTTAAGAGGACGGAATAAGTACAGAGAAACACTAAGAATACACTTTTAATGAAGAACGAATACAATTAATGTACTGTGATATAATTTCCACTGTAGAATTGTAGATAACAATGCTTTCTGATTAAATCAAAGTATTAAACGTGTCTTAAATGAAGCTTTTTAAAGACTTTCAAACTACTTTTCAGTGTTTCCCATCACAGCCGTATTCAAACCTATAAACTTGCTCTTGTAAATTTTTTGCACTAATCATTTTTACGTTATAGGTATTTATCGCTAACTTGGTACCTACGAATTGTAAAATTTATCGGCTTACATTAATACTGTAGGCTATTCAAAGTAACAAATAAATACACCAGTGCCTAAACTAAACCATGCGCAATGGCTGTTTGCCGTGACGTCACCATGAGTTAGCCAATGACGAACGAGAACAACGGCTGTTTGGCCGTCTGGTTGGACTAGCCCAGACACGTGATATGCACGTCACAGAAAACAGCCATGGCGCGTGGTATAAGTCTCAAAACATCTTCCCTTTTGTGCTAAAAACTTTATTGCACGGCAAGGCTAGAGGACCACTGGATAGAAGCTATGTATAGCACATAAGCTATTTTGTACAATTTTATTGCAAGAATATCTGCTACATTTATACGAGAACAAACGAAACTGGCAATTGGGATAAAGGCAATCGAACAATACTTTTTTCACTATTCGGGATATTTTAAAATCAAACAGAAGAGAAATATTGCTGCGTATAAAAAATTAACAAAATGTTCGTCGCGGAAGTTGATGTAAGTTTGTTAATTTTTACATCAGTTATCCAAATATAATTAGAAGAACAGCTCTGTAAACAAGAATTAATGTTTGTTATGATGAAGTCACAGTGGGATCCGCAAGATGCTTTTGACGACATATTGCGATGCGAAACCTTTAAAAACACTGGAATGAAGAAATAACTTCAAACTGGTAGTTTTTAAAAATTATCTTAAGTAGTGCGAACTTATCTTAATGATACCAAGATATGACAATTAAGAAGCAAAGAAGGCTGCTTCAGAGACAACCATTGGTTACCATAAGGGTACATCATTGCTACTGTTTACCATGCACGGTACCACATTAAGAGCAACTATAGTAACCTAGTTAACGAATGAAAGCTTTTGTGAGGTTCCTTACTGGCGGCTGTGATCTGGTCAGAATGTTGTATGGCCTGTGCGAATGGTATCATGTCCAGTTCCATTAGATCTGTGTTGAACGTCCATTCAGATTACAAGCAGAGTCATATTTGTATCAAGAATTTATAGGGCTGAGGAGGAGATTCGTAATTCTAAAAAGTTGCTATTGCAGTGTTACAGTCATTCCTATTGGTTCCGTTAGAGTTTTCAGAGGGCGCTACGCGTTCCATCTGGTAATTTTTGCTCATTTTTCAGTCCAAATCTAAAGTAAGCTAAATTACAACTAAGCGAAACTAAATAATAATTAAATACGAGCTTAGGCTGAAAACTGAGTAGAAATTCCCACATAAAACTCATGGCGCCCTCTATAAACTTAGACGAAACTAATAAGAGTGAATCTAAGACCTTTCAGTAAAGGGTCTCGGTCAGAAATTCTTCTCTCCAACCCTAGAAATTCTTGTTTGTATTGAAGGAACAAGCACTAATAATCCTTTAATAAACAAGGAACCCAGATATAATTGCACAGAGGTGAGCAACGTGACGTTTCGAAATATCTAGCACCCCGTTATCAACTGCAATAAAACTCAACGAACATACATCGTTACAAAATAGGCAGAAAGGCATGCCAACGGACTTCCTTCTTAAAAGGACTTATGATATTTAAAAATAGTAAAAATGCTGCTAACGAATCCAGACAATCGTGACAAAACAGTAATGTCGTCGGAAGGCCGCCGCGATAATTTAATTGATCCGCTTACTTACACTTGTTTGTTAAAGGCATGCAAAGAAGCATGTACAGTTGGGGGGTGGGGGTGGGGGGTATATGCGGTGTTATACTGTGAACCTCTTAATATGCTTGTAACTTATACATAGTCTGTAATAATGTTATTTTGTTTATCTTATTCGTTGGGTAATCAGTGTTAATTTTATGTTGAACCAGAGAATGCTTTTAAAATTACTGTAAAACATGAGTATATTAACGGCATTCTCTTGCTGAACATAGTATACGCAGGCTGCTCGCCAATTCAGATGAAAACAGGGCACACCTCAGACCTGGACAACTCGGCATTCCAGTCACTGATAAGCAATCGACATCCAGGTTAAATCCGAAAATGTGTCGCAACACCCACCAGTCCATAATCACATAATAGGCGGCGGTCCCAACGGACAATAAAAACATTAAAGAATACGCAAGGAACACATGAATTAGTCTTTCACAATATAAAACCGCATCGCTTTCTCCCGCATCCCCTTGCGCAGTCTTCGTTAAGGAAAAGCCGAATACACGGCATGTAAACTAAAGGGTAAATCGTTTAAAACAACTAATCCTTGATTTTACATAGAAGAAAAAACAAAAAAACAATAAAAAATATATATAATAAAAACGGTAAAATGGCCTTGGTCTATCCACACCAGTTGCATGTGTTTACTGGCTGCCTCACTACAAGAAACTGCACCTGCTGTTTCCAGTTGTATATAATCGACATAGTCTACCAAGTCAGAGATATTCGTTTGCGTGCCACGTTACATCACGCGCGCCACTTTTCTCCCACAGGCAGATTTTGTTAACAACGTCACAGGCGTAAAGCAAAACCGCAGAGGCTACACTTCGCGTGTACCTTATCGTGAAATACATCACGCAGCAAAATGGCACGCTGTTAAAGATTACAGTAAGTACAGTGAAATTGTGTTCGTGGATGAGAAGGAAGGAAGGAACATCGGAACTGGGAGGCGTGAGAAGTGGAGCTGAACCGAGAAAGCCATCCAGTCTAACAACCTTGCGTACTCCCTTGTTTCTCGTGTACGCTGGTAGTTAGAAAATTAAGAAATTATGAAGCTTTGCGCTGGGTTGACTGAGTTCTGACAGTTCTTCACTCGGCGCTGCAGGCAATGAAGTCACGAGAGAGAAAGAGAGGAAATGAATGGATCGTATATCAAGGTCGAAAAACGCATTGCCGCTAGAAAAGGTTATGATAGTGAGGGAATAGTCAGGACTTAAGAAGAAGTGGAGAGTCAGAGTAAAAATAATACACTAAAGACAGTAGATATCCATGCATCTTTGACTGCGTAAGTTTCGTTTAATATAGCGTGGTTCTCGTTATAGATAAATATAGTTGACAACTTTTATTCCCACACGCAGACTGTTATAAAGCTTAAAACCTTTTTTTTTACGCAAAATGTAGGCTATTATTAAGTATAAAAATTATGCATCTTCATCAGAAGAACAATGAATGCCACCAAGGCTGGCTGGTAAAGGGATGAAAGTTATCAACACACATTTATTCCACAAATGGTCCTCATTTGTATTTGATCTGCCAGTAGAATAGAATCGAAGCGGAGCTAACGCTAATACGAAGGTACCAAGCCATCCCCCTCCCCCCCCCC
>JAHWFP010129607.1:35800-69693 GCA_023313725.1 Lithobius niger
AAGACTAACAACCAAGGGTGAACTTTGCGTAAATCTTTGGCTGGGCCCATCTGGTATAGGGTGTCCATCAGTTTTAAGGTTTTAGTGCTCATTTACGCACCAAGGTTTTTTTCGCTCTCGCCAACAGCTATTTGATAGTCCACTGCCATACGACAGTGTTCCAGTTTTTAATAAACGAACTTAGGCGGCAATACACATACAATAACAACCATGATAAAAATCGAAGTGCAACAATAATGTTATCAACAATTTTACCCCAGTTCGCAAATCAACTGATGCCTAATAAAAAACAGTTTTCGGAGAATATAACAATTCTTCACAAATTTGCAATTAAACATTTTTTTCCGCCAGATCCAAAACGCATATAGCCGACCCTTTGTCTCAGGAGTTCACTTCTTAATCCCTGCTTCGTTAGGGAGAGGTCCACCCTGTTTACCTTTCGCGCTGACGGGACTAAAATTTAACTTTATCTTTTTTTATTGAGCTAGTTGCCTTGCTCTTGCTCTTCAAAATGGGAAACCATTGAAGTGTATTTTGTGTGACCTTTTAGCTTATGCTAATGTATTTCCTTTTTTGCCGGGATGAAAAATTACGAAACGCCGATCCCACTGCATGTATGTACTTTCTGGCTTTGTACACGTTGATCTCCATTTGCACCTTAAACTCCATTAACAGTAATTTTAAACAGTCCTACAACACTGTCGTCATTTTTCTTGCTAACTGGTAATTTCCAAAAACAACAGCTTCTCGGACAAACAACAGTTTTAGAGCGGTGATCAAACGATTGCAGAAAACTTAGCATTTGGCAGCGAGAACTGAAACGTCAAGATGATGCCCATTTTGGGTTTGTCGAGTTGAAAACAAACCATCGAATGCCGGCATTCAGAAATGAGTCCGCCATTTTTTTAATGTTAGTGATAGGAATTGTTTGCTTGTTGTAAATCGCCGCCATCATTCATGGTTTGTGTCTCCAGCCATGAGGCTCTCCATCCGCATGGTTGTCGTGCTTAACGTATACTAGACAACTCGAAAGCGATATGCTCGGTTAAAGGTGAAAAGAGCCAGCAAATTTTTGTTTTAACTAAGTAAAACCTCGTGACGAGAAAATTTAGCCTAACGTTGCGAGTCCGTATATACTTGTGCCCTTTTGGCTATATGGATTAGTGGCGGACTTACTTCTACCAGCCAAATAGATGAAATGATAAGGGGGGGGGGGGGGGGGGGAGGAGGGGGTGGTTCCCTACGGTAAATTACCAGAAGTGGAGAGGCGGAAAAAACACGACACACAGTTGAATTAAATATTTATCTAACTGTAGAACTCTTTATTATTTGTAATGTAATGTTTAACATTTAAGACATTTTGTTCACCATATTTTGATTTCAGAAAGTATGCGTTTGAGTAATTCCTTGCATGCTTGTGGAATAGAGTGAGAGCAGATGGCTAGGACCCCTTCTGCTACAACTCCCTCCTTTCCCCAGCATTGTTAGTATAGTAGGCTACCGTCATGATACGCGGAGAGGTGATAAGGCACTGACTAGAACGATCGATTTAGTTTCGTCTCCACCCAATGAAACCTTTCCAATGAAAATTTTTCAGAAATTTTTAAGAGTTGACTATCTTTGTTAACCGTATTAACTGACGATTGGTTTATGGTCAGAAAACATTGTCGGAAAGCTGACAATCATTTAGAATCGGAATAAGCGAAGCAAAAAAAGGAAAATTTGTCGAGCAATCTTTACAGCTTCGGTTTGGTGTTAGTTAAAAAAAGATTAAATATGGTTTTTAAACCGGAGCCGTGTGTAAAACCGTTATTATTAGGGGTATACGTATAGTATATAATAACTGTTATAATACCACGAGCGACAATGTTGATAAAATGGTGTTGGATCTATCCGCTCATTCACGCGTAATTATAGCTGCAAACAAATGAGTTTATGTAAGTTCACAGTTAACTAGGCATTTCGGTTCTTTTCCATCTGCGTAGACTTATTTGTTTCGGCTTGGTTGGTGGTGCAAAACGAACTGATAGAAACTTAGTTGGGACTTAGTTGAGATAGTCCATAAAACCGTTTTCTAACCATTCGTGCATATGATCCACGGCTTTGACAGAGAAGAGGACAATATAACTCTTCAGAGTCGGCGCTAATGACCAAGTTGTCGACGCGCCATTAAGCCTCAATCCCCCCCCCCCCCCTCTTCAGAGTCGTATATCAATACGATGCACAGCCCAATTTTTTGCGTTTATGATACAAATCACGTGGTCGGAGAAAACTAAAGTGCATGCAAGTTATGCTTATAGCAAACCGATGTTCCAATATTCTGAAGCAAAGAAATAAAAACCGCGACTTACTAGTACAAAGAACTCGTTTCCACTTCTTCGTCTGTAAAATTACGGTCCTTATCATTTAATGCGTCACCTGAGGAAACGAGTCTTGCTAAATCCTACCCTCGGGCGTTCCGAGAAATGGGTCCACGATTGTCAATCTGACTGGTGATTGAACAGTAATATAATTGAATTTGTAACAGTGATTACCATTTTCAGTACGTCAATTCTTCACCTGCTTTCAAAATGAAAGCTATAACTAGTTAAGGCTATTCTTGAACCCATTATCCGATTTATTCAAAATGTTGCATGTGCATTCTGTGTCCGATTTACGGGTTTTAAGTTCGTAAGCCAATAAAATTGGTTGAGGATTCCAAGATTTTTGGTTCTCAAAATGGGCTATTAAAATAATCAGACGTTAAAAAAGGTGAAGCAATTAAAAAAATAACAAATAAAAATCACAGAGCCCAAAACACAATAAACATAATACATACACCCAATATTTTTTTAACCTTGGTGTGGTTCATTATCAAGGAAAGCTTTTAAAATTTGTTAAAACGTTTTAAGTTTTAAAATGCTCCTTCAGTGGCTATGGGAACTATTCTGGCCAATTCTTGACAATCTTTCGGCCCCTTATGATGATCGGAGGTTTCCCGGATCGAATGCCCGGGTTGGCATCACCCTTTACCAGATATTCCTTCTTCTCCAAAAGTCTGGTAATGTTCAAAATTGAGCCGGTTCAGCCATACAATCATTAAGTTGCTTCGGCTGACTTAAGCCTCTAAAGAAATTAATTAATTAAAAAAAAAAAAGTCATTGCCAAAGGATAACTGTCGGCTTCAAAAACTAAAAGAAGGGAACTCTGGCCTATATAATTGCCCATCTTCACCGGTATAATGAAACCAGCTAGAAAGTCAAGTTTGAAAATTGTTATTGTTCACCTTTTAGCTTGTTTTTTTTTTTTGGGGGGGGGGGTTATTAAAGAAATCAGACGAAACGTATTCAGGAAAATCAATCAGGGATTAACTCCAGAACGGTCAACCTATTTTTTTTCAACTTTGACGGCCATCAGGGGTCCAGAGAGACACCCCCCCTCCACCTAATAAGCTGTACCAAATAGTCAAACTTCAGTATCGTAATTTTTGTTTGATGAACACACTTTAAAGAGACTAATTATCAAGTGACATGATATTTATCTTTAATAAAACCATATTTTGTAAAAATAGAAAGCTGTTGTTTACATTCATTTTGTGTCAAAAACCGTGTATGGGCAAAACTTCCCAAATCATAGTTCAATTATGTAGAAATAATCAATATCACGTGGGAAAATCAAAACTATGTTATAAAACCATTTTTTTTTTTGTCAAACAGAGGGCTGCGGCTTACTTTCATGTTACATTAAAAACCATCCTGCGCCAAAGTTCTGCAAAGCGTAAATTTCGGGAAAAGACCCGCGATCACGTCAAAAGTCTCTGGCAATGTTCAAAATATGCTAGAAAACAATGTCCAAAAGAATTAGCTGTTGAAAACATTTTTTTCTGATAAAATTTTGCGAAATGCTATTTGTGGGGGTCCCGCGAGACCCCCGTTGGTCGTTCTAGGGTTAATGTGAAACAGCTAAACGACTTTACAAGTATGAACGGCACCTAATGTACGTGTAGGTTTTACTTCTTTCAATCAATGGCTATAATTCCATTAAGAATTCGTCTTTCCATTAAAAATTTCTACTTGAAAACCGTTATACTTCAGTTGTCAATAATTATAAAATTCAACTTGGAGTGGTATCTTGTGGATATTCCTTATGAATCAGACAATAAACCTAATTTACACATACACCTACACATTACATTTTTTTAGACGTTTTGACTTACTAAAGCGTTATTATGGTGTTGCATACATGAAATGTTTTTGACATTAAAAAATAGCGTGCACGTCTGCAACTCTTTAGAAAAAACATGCTTTACACACATTGTAGCGACATTGTAGAGTGAAGATAAAGCAGTTGGGTTATTTTAAAAGAGTGCACGCTTATTTAAAACACATTTTAAAAGTACGCGCACTCTTGTTTAACGTGAAACTTGCATTTAACGAAAGCGCTTGTTTAACGTATACATATGTAAAATAAGCGTTTTCGTTGAATAGCTTACAACTTTCAAAACGTATGTGCTATGATAAAATCAAGCGTTTTATTTTAAACAGTTAATTCGCACTCGCATTAAGTAGGCCTATGTGTTCATTAAGTGTTCTATGCTGTTCTATTTAAATACACTACATGTTGCAACTTTGTAGAAACTTACGTTTTGAAAGGCTCTTCACACAGTGCTGTTTGGAAAGCACTTTTAATTTTTTTTTTCTATACGCATAAAAACGCTTTCTAGGTTTGTCTAAAATGTGCAATGTGCAAGAGGATATAGTAGCCTATATTCGATGTATTTCGTATCCAGTTCTAAACTTCAAGTGTTTTTGTCAAGTTTGTTAATGAATGACTCTTCTATATAGGAAGTAGTTGAAAGAAATCAATTTGTTTCAATTTCAATCCAGTTAAAGTTTTCATATTTTTCTTTTTCTTTTTCAACCTTTCATTGTTAACAAATCCGTTATTGCTAGAGTAAAAGAAAAGAAAAACATGAATTTGTAGAAGTCTTTACGGCACTGGTGTTGGTGGTTAGTGGCGTTCTTTTGTGGTTTAATTCCGTGGACAAATCCATGTTACAGTTCTCCATATCATTAGATGAGACCTGATCCGTGCGGAAAGTAAACATCTTTTCACTTTGGTCAAAGTCCAGACGAGAGTGAACCAAAGCAAGAGTGGACATTCGATCTCGCGAGGCAGGAAGTGAGAAACGGAAACCGACTGCTATTCAACATCCTGAAGTTGTGAAAATTAATATATTTATAACTCGCGACGGACGGAATTCGACGCAGGATGAATGACTTTGAAATAAAAAGAATTACCATACGTATAAAAGGGAATGATTGAGATCAGAACGTCAGTATAACTTGCGTTCTGTCAAAGGACTTGACCTACTAGCAGACGTTTAAAATCGTCATATTTTAAGCCAACCGTCAGAAATAAAAAAAAAAGTGTTTTACAAATTAAGCTTCGCAGACCTCCAATTAAAAATATAGGTTAAAAAATAGGTTATTTTTCACCTAATGTATAGGCTTTTGTAAGCTTTTTTTTCTGTTTCACTCGGCACACTCAAAGGTCAATTAAGGTAATTCTATTTATAACAGTTTTAACTATAGCTAGATCGTTGGCGTCAATCACTCCACTGGCGTTGATCCACGTTTCATCTATATTTCAATTACTACTGATACTGGTAAAATTTATAATCAGTTAGCTTCTAGAATTAAGGAAAATCAGACAAACACACAGCCACGTACACACTTCATACACTACATTCACCTTCGTTTTCTGCTTTATTTTTTTCTGTATTCTTCAATCTTCAGTCAATGATTTGTCTCCTTTCCGTTCTTCACTCTTTTATGTGACGATACGTGACGATTTTTTTTTACCTTTTTTTCCGTTTAGTCAAGCCAACTCATGCACACGCAACAATCGTTATCTAACCTACTGTATTCAAAAGTTAAAAAAAAAAACTAAAAAAAAACTACAATTTAGTATATACAGAAAGGTTTCACGTGGACTCTATAGCAATATTGTGGTATCTGAAACCAATAGCATGCAGCAGACCTCCGATAGGGCAGGGGCAACTTTTAGTAAAAAGGTATACGAAATTTTTTTTTCTTGGGACTTTTTTTTTTAATTGTCACTTTTTTCACCCTCTTTTGCCCTTTTCCTAGCCTTTTTTGCCCTTTTTAGTCCTTTTTTAGGCCTTTCTTTGGCAGCGGTAGCGACATACATCAGCACAAAATGGGCATATTTTTTTTTACAAAAAAGGCATTTTGTGGAAAGGGCAGGGACAATGCTCCCCCGCCCCTTCCCCGTGCACGCAGCTGCATGTCTGAAACCTTATTTGTGTTGCTTTCCAAGCATCAAACGTGTTCGTTTTGGCTTCACGAAACTCTGGCAACCATATTTTTCTTCTCGTCAACAACGTAGACGATCACTGAATTGAAGACTGGGGATGGGGTTGGGGGGAGAGGGTTTGTAAGTCAACATTTTGGACCATTATAGAACGGTGACCGTGGGATAAGGAGTAGGCAGAACATTTAAAAATAAAAACGGGCTATTGAAAGGTGATAAACATAATAAATCTTTTACTTAAATCAGTCGCAAACGACTAGACGTATTACTGAGAAGAACTTTTGCAGTTTAAGGCAACATGTTCCAATTTCTTGTAGAGGCCATCGAAAAGGACCATCGAAAGTCGAAAACATGGTAGAAACAAAACAAAAACTTAAAACATTATAGAAGAAAAGCTTTGCAAACCAGGATGCTTCATATGGCATTTCTTTTTCCTTGATTTTCCTTGATTTCCTTGATATTTGTGTCCTTAGTTTCGGGACTTAAAGAGACACATTTGCCCTCCATTTCGGGAAGAGTTAGGATAGCTTTTTGTTCTTAAGTCAGGGACCTTCACGGACGTTTTTGTCGTTGAAATTTGGTGTTGGGAGGGGGGGGGGGGGAAGCTGGACTCGTGCAACCCCATAGCGACCATCACCCCTCCCTTCCACCCACGGCTCTGGGTAGCTCCCTATAGTAGCGCAATAACACATTCAGTTTTAATTGTTCATCAACAATGCTGTAATAGATTCAGTTTTAATTGTGGTAATCAACAATTCAATAATTCGCAAACCGACGGATGCTGGGAAGGAAAAAACGACAATCTACCACAAATGCGTGTTTTATCCAACTTGGAAAAAGAAATATTTTTACAGCGCTTTTGTTTTTTAGGTTTTGTGATAAACAGATGAAAAATTAATACGCGAATCAAAAATCCAAAACACTGACTGTCAGATTACAGAGTCGTTCATCAAATCAAGGTTCAGATTGACTTGGAAATGACCGTTGAACTTGATTTCAGTCTCACTTAACGCTTAGGCTATATTGTAAACACGTGTGTTTTAAAATAAACACGTTTTAGAAACAGCGAAAAACGTTTTGGACGTTTTATCCCAAAAAACATAACAGCGTTTAACAAATAACGCTTAGCTGAGAAGAATTCTTTCAAAACATTTGTATTTACATAGTGTTGTTTATGTGAAATAGGCCTACGTTTAAAATAAACATTAACGTTCAATTTACAGCCCGTTACAAACACATGCTTAAAACACACAGCAATAAAAGTGTTAAAAGTAGAACAGCAGCGCTTTTATTGCAACACACGTTTTGAAAATTGTGTTTAACGAAAACACTTACGTATAAGTGTTGTAAAATATAAAACACACTGTTTTAATATAAAACACAACTGTTTTATTTTAAACTTTTTTGTTTCTGTATTTGTTTTAAATAAACATGGGTTTATAAAGTGTTTCAAATTAAACGCTAGCCTTTTATTTTAAACGCATTTCATGTCTGCAACACTACATAAACGCTAATGGTTTTAGAGGTTTCTTCTGAGCGCGTGCTATTTGTAAAAATCTTTCATTGTTTTTCAGTTGAAAACGTCTAAAAACGGTTTCCAGATGTGTCCAAAATATGTTTATTTTAAAATACCCCAATTAATGGGTGACACAAACTAAACGCTGACACGTCGTTAGTCGTGATACAGTTGTGCAAGTGCTTAATTTTCAAATCTTCAAATTTATACTGATCTTCAGTCAATTGATTGAAGAACAGAAAATGGTACTAATTCGACAACCTTGCCGTCGAACGTTCTTGACTGGCGCTGGAATTACAAGTATCATTGTATGGTGGGTTATAACTTTCCTGGTTAAGGCTACCGAAAGCTCCAATTCAGCTAACGCCGTGAGGTCTGCGTTAAGGGCTGCAAATGTTTTGACAGTCCTCGCAGCTGTTTACCGGGATCTATATATTGTTTACCTATTTGTGGGCAACTGGGCTTACAAGGTTTATGTTCACCCCATACTTGAATACTCAAGCCTGCTCTGGTCCCCGCACTTATTGGGGGACATTGATCGGGTTGAAACGGTTCAGATGTGGTTCACAACGTAGACCCTGCCAGGAATGCGAAAACTATACTAACGACTTAAATCTCTTAAAACTTGTTTCCCTCGAACTTCGCAAACTAAAAAGCTATCTTTATCGTGACTTTTAAAACTTTGCACAATATGGTACCAATTGATATCTCATATTTTGGGCATGTATCAGAGTGCACTCATTGAAATTATTAATTCCAAAAGTAAAATTAAATTGCAGAAAATACTTCTTCAGCGTTAGGGTACTCTCAGTTTGGAATTCGCTGAGCGAGGAGGCTGTCTCTGCCTCTTCGGAATCCGCCTTTAGAAGACTACTGGACAAACATTGCCTCAAGCCTTTCCTTTTGCGGTTGAAGTTCTGTACTTGACACTACCAACTGGGGAAACTGGGCGAGCTGTCAGTGGTCTAGGGAAGACCCTTTCTTTGCCGGCGCTATGTGGCAAATAAATTGAGTCATTATTCTTCTGTTATCTTCTCAGAATTTTGCTTACATTTTGCTGTTGTTTCGAAACTTTTGTACATGAATATTGAAGAATTCCTCTCGATGGTTAAGCTATAGCGGCTCAGAGGTAATGTTTTTGTGCGTTAGTTCAACTTCAAGGAAAGCGTAAGCACTGGAACGAAGTATGTTGAGAAAGAGAAGCCAAAAGTGTACAATGTCAACACAACCCGACGTTTCGCTACTTCAATAGTGGCCGCTTCTTCTTGTGGTTTCAGCACATGTGTTTCTCTCCTCTTCCTCATTTTTAAATTTTTTTAATTTTTAATTTTATTTTATATTCTCTTTTTTAAAAAATTGTTCGAATTGTTGTTTTGACTTCGTTCGGCTGTCTGTTTGCACCTTTATGCAATTTTAAGTGTTTTGTGTTTTTTATTCCCTTGATAATGAGGGTGGAGTCAGCTAGAAACGTCGGGTTGTGCTGACATTGTCCACTTTTGGTTTCACTTTTTCAACAAACTTAGTTCAACTTCCTTACTTGAATTTTTGCATTTATCATTGGAAACTATAGTATTGGGCGATAATAATATTTCTTTGGCGATGCAATACCACATCTCGTTGTCGTAATACCACGATACCAGACGATAGTATCAGAACTCTACTACAGTGTAGTTTACTGGCCATGGCTACTATTTGTGTTTCGTAATTATGTTAGTTTCAAATTAAATAAATAAAAAAAACTGTGGCCCATATTTCTCTCGATTCAAAATTCAGTTATTCAACCTTTTTTTTCCCGCATACACCGAAGACTGGATGATGATTTTTGTAAAGACATTTCATATCGACATTTAAATCTTTTAAATCCGCATTTGACGAGTATAACCTGTTCAGTGAGATCGCCGTCTGTCTATCCCATTCTAAACGATTTATTCTGATGATATATAGATAATTTCTTAGTTTTTTCTCGTTAATTACGTACGCGTGGTACCGGACTTTGTCTGGTTGTACTGTATACTTAACTGGACTTCTGTTTGATTTGTTGAAATTAACATTACACGTCGAGTTAAATTGGGTAGGTTAATTTTTAATTTTCTTTGTAATTTACTCGGCATGACAAGTTCATGCAGAATCTGTGCCGTTTTCAGGAATAAATATATTGTATTTATTGTTTGACTGCCAAATAAAAATTTTAAGATACTTACAAGTTAGATAAGTAGGTACCGTAATGCAGCTTTTCTGAAAACGTGTGGTAGAGTAATGATTTCAGTGTCTCGTAGGAGGCGAATCTTGAACTAAAATTTGGCGGCATTATTAGCGTCGTTTAACGACAGACAGTTAACCATATGAACCTGCATTATGTGATAAAAGCATGAAATTTGGTACAGTGGTAACTTGTACCAAGTAGAGTAAATTGAGTCGAGGAGACATCGCGATTTCGGCCCCCCCTTCCCCTCCACCACATAAAATTGGCAAAATCCGTATTTTTTGTAATAAAAGCTGTAAATTTGGTACACTGGTTTATGGGAGAGGGAATTGGAAAGATGAGTCAATTAAGTCGAGGAGGCATCGCGATTTCAGCCTTGGGGGAGCCCTAATTCCCCCTTCCCTCCTCCCATATACAATCGCCAAAAGCCGTATTTTTTTTTGTGATAAAAGCTTGAAATTTGGGACACTGGTAGATTTTACCAAGTTGAGTAAATTAAGTCGAGGAGAAAATGTTTCTTGGTATTTGTTGTGCTGTAAACACGATAACACTAACTCCTTAACAGAACAAATCAAAAAATCAGAACAAATGTGAAGCAAAAATGCACATAATTCTGGACAAGAGAAAGGTGATATACATATTTTAGGTAAAAGCAACCGGCATTGAACCGCAAAATCAGATTTCAAGTTCACCCTCCTTAATTTACAGGAGTGCTCCATTGTTCAATTGGGTGCTATAGTGATCTTCGGTTTCGAAGTGCTCTTGAGAGCTTTCTAATACCCCGAAATGAAAATGCTTAGGATTTTCTGGAAGGCAGGGATCTATCCTTTCTATCAAGCCTGACCGAAATTGTTTAACTTAGGCAGAGACCGTCCTATGTCCATTTAAAGGTGAAGAGGTAAGGGCTTAGCGGCAAAAGATTATGGTGATTTTCGACTTCAAAGTGGGCTTGCGAGCCCTCTAATAGCCCGAAATGGATAGGCTTAGGATATTCTGAAACATGGGGATCTACTACACCAATTACAGCTACACTTTTAAACGGGCTTATAGAACCGTCCCTATCTAAGCTAAACAATTTCGGTTAGGATTGATGGAAAGAATAGATCCCCACCTTTCAGAATATCCTAAGCAGTTCCATTTCGGGCTATTAGAAACCGAAAAATCACCATATGCTTTCGCCGCTACGCCAATACCTCTTTATATTAAATGAGCGTATGACAATCCCTATCCATGCAAAACAACTTCGATTGATGGAAATCATAGATCTCCACCTTTCAGAAAAGCCTAAGCATGTCCATTTCGGGTTGTTTGAAAGCTCGGAATAGCAATTTGAAGCCGAAGTGCATTTTAACAACAAGTTCAAAAATCGAGCACTCGTGCAAATTAAGGGGGAGGGGGGGGCCGGGACTCGAAAAACGTACGTTTTTGGGGTTCAATTGTTGCTTTTATATAAAAGATGTTTATCTACTTTCTTGTCCAGAATTGTGTGCTGAACGTTTTTGCTTCACATTATGCTTTGATTTGTTGATGGTTAAGGAATTATACAGTAAATCACCCCCTTTCGCCCCCTTCCGGGTGTGGGGGGGGGGGGATTTTAACTTGCTATCATAGATATTTTTTCCAGTTACCTTTCATGTGATACCAAATTTCATGCTTTTCATGAAAAGTAAACAATTCAACCCTCTAGCCACCCTATTATTCGCCATTTTTAGTTCATTTTGTTACACCACAACAAAGCTCAAGAAACATTGTCTCCTCGACTTAATTCACACCACTTGGTAAAATCTACCAGTGCACGAAATATCAAGCTTTTATTTTTAAAAATTCGAATTTTGGCAATTTATATGGGGAGGGGGGTAGGGGGGGCTAGGGCTCCCCCAAGACCGAAATGGCGATGTCTCCTTGACTTAATTTACTCAACTTGGTAAAATCAACTAGTGTTCCAAATTTCAAGCTTTTATCACAAAAAGTACGGATTTTGTTAATTTTATATTGGGGAGGGTGCCTAGGGCTCCCCTTAGGCCAAAATCGCGATGTCTCCTCGACTCAAATTGCACCTTGGTACAAACTACCACCGTACCGAGTTTCATGCTTTTATCACAAAATGCAGGTTTAGGCTGATTTTAGCACCTTACTGCCTGTACTACATGGTAATACCGACAATATCCTTCGGAAATTGACGAAATACTCGTGCGTGGGGGTACATCTGAAGTTGAAGAAGTTATTCTATGTTCGATTCAAGCCGCATTGAGTTCGTTACAAAAAATATGAAAACCACGGAAGAAGAGTGAGTCTATAGTAAGTGGCTCACTTCTCGTCACACAAAACTATGAGTTTTAGCCTACTTAGCTCCACTCGTAACTATCATCCGTTTTGGAAATGAAAGCTGGATTTAAAAAAAAAATCAGCCAGTTATGATCTACTTGAAATTAATTTAATATCCTTATCTGACCAACCATATTATTTAGGCAATTAATTCAGTATTCTTATCGTGATCAGTTTGCTTTAGTGACGTTAAATAGTTTCAATCTCCATGACGAGGCTCAGTGACGTAAATGCGGGTTTATTGACGACGGCACCCTCTGTCGGTAGCTCGTTGAAAGTAGGTACTAGTTTCACCCAAATTTTGTTATGTTTTACTAGTTGGCAGAGTAAGAGTGGCGTTACTTATACGTACTCTACCCTGGATACTTGCCTAACAATTAATTTGGGTGGGCACGGGAAAGAGTTAGAGGGTGCATTGCCCATGCATACCCTTGTCCCCCCTTATATAGTGTTGTCACTGGTCAAAAGACGGGTGACACGGCTCCCAGTCCTCCTACATTTCCCACATGTTTCTGTTCCGAACTGAAATATTTCCCTGTTTGTGATGTGTTCCCTTGCTACACTAATTATTTTGATCCTCAAAGAAGACCATGGCATTGCAACATGTTAGGAAAACGAAATGTGAATTGATCGAGCGACCAAACTCTACCAAGTAAAGCCCATGTACCGATAGTGATTTGCACTCAAAAGTGATTATCTTATTGTATTTAGGACAACCAATAATATTGTTGTCCTATAATACAATAGGACACTCCGCCACTGCATCCAGGCTAATAGAATAGAACGTTAGAATAGAATAGAACGTTATAATAGAATAGAACGTTAGAATAGAATAGAACGTTGTCGGCCAATAAAGAAGTTTACAGCTTTTTGAAGGCCCAAGCGGCAGATGATAAGTGGAAGGAACCACCATCGTGTCAGTTATTTTTTGCCGCAGGAGGGAGGAAACCGGAGTACCCGGAGGAAACCCTCGTACAACGGGAGGAAAACAACCGGAGAAAAACCCGTACATATACACTTCCCTCCCAGGATCGAACCCGGGTTTGTAAGAAGCCAGAGATGTATAGTTGGGACCAAGACACGTATCGAATCTGACGCCGCAGTGCTCGCAACTTATCCGTGTAGGGTTTTATTCGTTTAGGGTTTTGTTCGTTTAGGGTTTTATTCTATGTGGAGATTTAATCGGGGAGGATTTGATGGGGGATTGATGATGAATAAGGCTATTATAGGTCTTAACTTTTCTTGCTGTATTAGGGGGTAGTATATTGTCTTGATTTCTTTTGCCTGTGGGAGTTGTGAGCATTTCTGAATATATAGACAAAGCTTTAATTTTATGCAGTGTGGGGGTTAGGGGCATATTTTGGGTTTATTCTTAATTGAAATACTTATGGGTTTATTAGGGAGCTTGGGCCCATGTTAGGTAGAATGTGATTTTTACCGAGTGTGAGAGGTCATACAATAAACTTCCAATAAATATTTGGTTGAATTTCCTATGAAGCTCCTATTTTTTAACAAAACATTCCTATATTTCCTATTTTTTATTCATTGAAGTTGGGTGGGAAACGTGTAATTGGAGAAATAAATAAAGAAAGAAAAGATAACCATCCCAACTGGGACTCGAACGAACCCGCTTACATTCCAGCGGCCATATAGTGTCTTAAAAGAATTCAGCAGTCTTCATATTTTGGTCAGCAATTGCTTTTTTCAGCAATCTTACGCTTAATAACGGACAGAATCTATTAGTCGAGTTTAATTCAAAAGAAATTTACAAGCGAGTAACAGCCATCCTTCGTGATAAGCACGTATGCCCATAGTATATACCCTGTACGGAGAAGGACTCGTCGTAATAACCGTGTAACGTCTGGCTCGTGGAAAATGGCACTGAGGAATTTGAGGCGTGTTATTTCTGCCTGCTATCTGAGTCGGTTCAACCTCACGGCCGTGATAGGGGAACAAGGATCAAATTGTAATCCTAGATCTCCAAATATATACACGGCTTTTGTACTTTACTCTTACACGTCAGTCAGTCAGTCCGTCTGTCTGTCTGTCCGTCCGACCAAACTCGACACTATCCTTCCTTCCTTCCTTCATAAAAAGGCGATAAACTGCACGCCTGCTTGACTGGCACGGGTAGGTGACCTCACTTCCCTCCCCCTCCCCTTCGCTCCCCCCTCCCTCCCTTCGCTTTCTCCTCGCCACCACGCGTTCTCTACATGCGAGCGCGAGACAGGTCTTTTTGTTTGGCGCCATACCATGTGGGTCGGGCGGCAATATGTATTGGTCAAACTTTTATTATTCGTTTCCTGTTTTTCTTCTACGATCATTTTCTTTTTTCTTACCCCTGAAAAGGTTCACACCAACAAAAATTGTTTTTAGATTGCGTAACACGGTGGGTGACAGGAGGTAGAGCACGTTAACTTCCATAGGCTGAAATGTTATTAAATCATGTCTGCTTTTGTGTTACTTGTACAGGTTGGGGCTGTTACACCATACGCTGTTTCATTTGCTAACGTTGTTTTCGCAGAGCTGGTCAGCCAATCGCTGACGAAGTTTATTCGGATGTTACAATTCTGACCCAGTATACGCGGTGTTGCATATCTTGCGTTTGCATGTTTACTGGGGCCGATTCAGTCTTACCGGTTTAATCTTTCATAGGTGGGCGTATCTATATCTTGTAGGTTCATTTCCGTTTCCTGCTTCGGGAACCTTCCAGAAACTTCTATTTCCCATAATACCCTTGTTATTTCGCGGTTGTCAGGGGTAACCAAATCGCATAAAAGAAACGATCCAAGCTGGAATACTCAGTTTGACTTCGGGCCAGCCATCCGGTTGTTTCCATCGGTTAGGGGTGATTTTTACCTGATAGGCCTTAGTATAGGCACGAACCTTGTAAGCCTAGATAATTTCCCCTAGAAGCCAAGGTAATTTCCTCTCGACCTAAAGTTAACCTAAAGTTCAGAACCTAAAGGCCCTAATTCATTCTTTTTTTTTAGAGCTCTCCCACTTGCTGTTTTTCACCACGCGGAAAAAAAACTTATATGTAATGAGATTTTTATGACGTTATTTTCATTTTAAAAAGCATTGCTTCCTCTGAACATCTGTGAAACCACTAATAACGTAACAGGAAAGGGGCAGGGGGTGTTTGTATAGACTGAGGCTTAAGAGTGGACTGTAATGACTTTTTACCGTAAAATACTGTAAAGGGAGAGCTTTCATCCACTTACTCCAAGCCCAAACACATTTACAATAAAGTAAATACTGTAAATCGAAGGACCTAAGTCAAAGTAATACAATATACAACAAGCATAACAAACTCACATTTTCCACTACCGAAAATATTTCATAGGACCTGATAGGTTCACCGTATTTAAATAGTTTTTAGAATGTGTTAAGGATGGCGAGGCTACAACCGCTATTGGCAGGAAGGCGATTCCGAAGAGACTAATTTTAGGAGTCGTAGGCGGTCCATGATAACCTAGCATATATTTAGTAAAATTTCGGCTTACCGACTCAATGTGTTGGCTATCCTTAGCCAAAAGGGGTGACCAAGTAGTACTGGCATACTCCATTAAAGAAGTGCAACGATTTTTGAAGTTGAAGACTTTGAAGTGGGTTTATGGGTGATCGATGGATTGTACATAATGCATGTAAACGACTCTTAGTAGAGGTTGTGTTATTGATGTTTATTTACGCAGGAGTTCATGTTGATAGCTCGTCTGGCACTGACTAATCTCTACTGGGAAATCATTAATGACATGCGGATGATAGTATAATGAATAACTGGGTCCCATTTTGACTGAAATTGGGACGCTTGGAATGATTTATAATAAATTCACCAAATCTTTTCTACTTAATGGGGGGGGGGAGAGTCATTGAGGCTAAATGGCAAATCGACAGCTAGGTCATTAGCTTCACCTTCAGTCACAGTGCAGTGGTCCGAGGTTGCCACTGCGCAACTTACGGTTCGGCAGCTGGGAATGGAATGGCGGTATTGAGAGCGGTATTGTTGTTGTGTAATGAGCCAATACTATGGCTGGCACGGCGATGCTCGAGATTACATTGGTGTTCGGTAATACATTACAAGAAAACATTATGTGACAGCACAATGCTGTTGGAAGAAAGGAAAATTGAAAGATCTGGATTAGCCACAATACGACGACGAATATCCAAAAGTGACGGGAATATGACCCTTTTATAAAAATCTGTCCTACATGTTTGCCGAAGAGGAGAAAGGCAAATTGACCGAGTCGGATTTTATGTGGCACAACGTTACGCCCTAATTTTATGAAGACGAATAGCATTCCGGCAATGCTTTATAGTTTCCAAAACTTTTTCCTGCGGCGTTCATTGAGATGGGAATGTAATGTGTCTTGCATGCCATTCCATGACTCACGGAAGGTCACATGTCTTCCCCCAATGTGTCTTATTGCGGGCGGGCGTGGGCGAAGCACGGGTAGGCGGTTGGGACTCACTGGTCGATGTCATGTCAGGCTTTACAAACACCGCCTGGGGACTAAAGGGTTGAGTATTTATCGAATTTGTCACGCAGCAGACGACTGCGTGACACACGAAAAGGAAAACACACGAGTTGGTACACGAGCTAAACGGAAATTCTTGATACAACGTGTTGGACACCCTAATCACGCATTTCATGCAGTTCATCAGTTATTTACTTAAGCCTAATCAAAAAAGTTATTTCTGGTAACAATCGAGTTATTTCCGGTAACTCGATCGACCCTTATCTTTTTTCTGACTTCACAGTGTTTTGGCCGCCCTTATAGTTTTCCCCCTAACATATCCCGTGCGTCTTATTCAGTGCACGCGATTCAGTCTTAAATTTTTCTCCAAAATTTGTTAGCTTGTATTTCACGTGCAGGCTACAGCAGCTAGGGTATATTGATATTATTTAGTACCTGAAATCTAAAATGCCATTAAAAAAAGGAAAGAAATACTCCAACCGACTTCTTACACCACTTTTTTTCACTCCAATATCAGCAACAAATTTTTTTTTTTCAGAACTATTGATGTAGGGCCTAGGATCTACATGTTTAATGCATTGAACATTTTCCGAACGACTCGTTGTTCTGGGTCGAAAATCTTGTGGAAATCACATTAGCTTACCTAAACCATATAGATAAACACGACAAAAGATAAAAAGAAAAAAATTTTCTCAACAAATTTGGAATGAGAACTGGTACGAATTCTAAAGAATGTAACTGTCTTGAATCTAAATTATAATATAATCCGTGATTCGAGGGGAAAAGGGAGAGTGACTATACAAAGAACTCGTTGAGAAATATCATCTATTATGTGCGCGGTGTATCTTGAGTCCTGCACATATTTTATGATCGGATACGTCTTCCTGGAGGGAGCGGCTTTAACCGACGGCCGCCATTGTTTTTGTAACTATTTTGGATATCAACAAGGCACTCTGCTACCAAACACGTACAATCGATTATTTGTGTTGATTCTGGGGAGAACTCAAGATGGGCCGCGGACACTATAGTTAAACTAAATGGTAACGACGTCCTGTCTTGGGGGTGACTTTAATGTCAATATTTTTTTTTTTTTATTTCAAGGCCAATAGGCATGTAAAGTGGCCAAAAGGTGACAGCTAAACCCTCGTGTGTTTTACTGTGCTGTGTTGGTTCTTCACTTTTGGGAGCAGTGAGATAAAGATCTCATGATAAGCAGGAAGCTGAACTTGTCACTCGTTGTCCTTTGTCAAACTGCAACTGCCCGAGTCGTGCTTTTCGAGACCAAAAAATAGGACGAATCGAGAAAAAAGCATAGGCTTCTGGGCTTGGGCTCCTCGCTCCCCCACCTCTAGCAGTCAGTTTTACTGCCCACTACAAATTTAACAAAGCTGTCACTGTCAGGGTTAGCCTACATACAATAGCAATATCCAGTTACCAATGTTGTGTTTTTAGTAACATTTTAATTTAAGCATGTAAATAGTCTGAGTTGCTCTTCATTTGTCCAGCTTACAGCGAAAAAGCCAAAAGGCTACCGGAAAGTCATGCGTTAAAACACAAATTATGATTTTTTTTGCGGGGGGGGGGGAGGGTGGGGAGGGGAACGAGCAACTGGCGACAAATTAAATACGTTTGTTTAAGCATTAGTTATATTGGAGTAGCGAAATGTATTTTAATATTTATTAACGGGCTAATAATTGAACAAGCTGCTCCAAACACAAACTGCCTGCAGCAACCTCCATGCAACTGCAGAATTTATTTAGCACTGACGTAGTGTAAACACGCGAGAATAGTCTTGTATATAATTTGTTCCACATTATGTTTTCAGAAAACTGACTGGATGACGACTCGTTTCCTTGCACTAAGAGTGAAAAAACATGTGGATATCACACTTGTAGACTCAACAAAGTTACTGTTAAGAGTTAATGAATGGGATGATTACGGACTTTTTTGCACTCGTAGTGGAAGAAAACGTGGCGTCATACAGTCAGTTTTCTGAAAACATAATGTGGAACAAAGGAGGCTAGACGAAATTAGTCCGAGTTGCCAAAATTTCAAGTCAAGACGAGTTGGAGCCTTTGATGAGTAAGGTTGATATCGAGACGGTACTCAAGGGAAAATGTCGATACTGCTCGACTTTTTAACAAATTTAAATTAAATAATGATAATTATAATAATAATAATAAATATTCGTTGCATACAAAGGTTCGAAGTTAAAATAAAAAAAAAATGTTTGAGCTACAATAAAAATTAACATGTTATACACACAAATTATTTACACAAACATGCACTTGCTATACATCTAAAATTATTTACACAAAAGTACACTTAATTCTCAATGAATTAATCTATTGTTTTTTTTTTTATATAATAAACTAGTTTTACACCTCACTGTAAACATTTTAATTACATGTTTTATTACATAATTTTCTCATCGTAACTCTAAATATATCTTGATTGTGTTTGTTTCAGTCTGGTTTTCAGTTGTCTTTTGCTTTGAAGATTTGTGTTATTCCAATTTGTTATATTAAATCTCATTGGTTTTTTTTTCGTATTCTTTCTCCTTTATCTTTATCATAGTTTTATATTTGTTTATAAAGTAATATTTTATTATTAAGACGTATTTTTTTTATCTTATTAATGAACAGATTATTAATTTTAAATCCATCTTTTCCCAAATGTACTTTGACTATTTTATTTTGAATTGTTTGTAATCGTTGTAAGATTTAATCAGTTGCAAATCCATAGGCCTACATACACTTCAATTCCGTATCTATTATACTTTCCACCTAAGTGTCATACAAAATCTTTCTATTTTTATTGTTGAGCACGTGTTTAACATTATAAAGTTTTAGCAATATTTTATGTAACTTTGTAATTAATTTGTTATACGCTTCTTGAAATCCCAATGTTTGTCAATTTCCAATCCCTGATATTTAAGCAATTTTTACATTCAATTTCTTTATATGTTAGGTCACAATTTTTACCACCTATCATCAATTTACAGTTTTCAGTGTGTGATATATAGTATTTACATCGTGTTTGTTTTTCATTTTTGCAACTGCTATATTCAAGTTTAATTGTATTGTCTTTTCTTCATTCATTTAAAGTTCATTTTCAATGAGCCATCCATTTTTAATACATCAAAATCGCTTTGTAGGTTTTTTTTTATCATTTCTTATAACAGTAGTTTACATAGATATAATTATCGTATCATTAGCAAACAATATAATACTGCCATATTTACACTATCTACGTTTACATCAATTAGAATTAATAAGGGTCTTAAGACTGACCCTTGAGGCACTTCAAAATTAATATTTTTAGTCATAATATTTATTTTCAGTTGTAACTGATTATGCTTTCCTATTGTGTAAATATAAGTTGGTTAGCATTTCTAGTAGTTTCCCTCTTATTCCTGTGTTTTCATATTTCATTCATAGTTTGTTGCGATCGAATCTATCGAATGCTTTTTGAAGATCGATTAAAACTGCACCTACATTTTTTTTTCATTTAGAGCTTTAGTGATAGTAAATGGCGAAGCAAATAATAATATTTTGACATACACATAAGACTTGTGGTTTTTATTCTTTCCGAGCTTTAGTTTTAAATTTGTTATTGACGTTCGTACATAGGGCATATAGGCCTGCTCCTAGCCTGTACTGCTCGAAATAAAATAAATTCGGCAACCAGTGCGCATTATCTTTTTCATCAACTTCAAACAGCTTAATGTGCAATGAATTTGTATAGTTGCACGGTTTATGATTACGTTATGCAATACGGTATATAGTCTCCGCTTTCGTATTTCTTTTAGGATTAATTCTTATTCTTATTTATTACTCTTCATAAACGCATGAATGGGTCCCGGCATTCCATATGTATTCCATTATTCAACCCAAATTGATTTTATTAATTAACTTATGTTGTCAGCAAGCACTGAAAATATTATGTTATCATGTCTTATTATGTCTTTCGGGCTTGCACCATTTCATACTACAGATATTCCACACTTACATGCAGACCGTCATTTTAATTTCCATCTTGCTTGTGGGCTATAATTGTTTTTTCATTTTCTTGTTAATGCTGAGCGGGGTAGCCCGACCATCGGCTTATTCACCCGAGTGGGGAAACCCAGTCTTATTAATGTCTATCGGGGCAAATCCTATACCACCGTCCTGTTCATGCCGAGTGGGGAAACCCTACCATTGTCTTACTCATCCACTCTCTCGTTATCTATGACTTCGCAGCTAGGTAATTCCTCCAGTAAGAAACTAAAAGAACTGGAGAACGGTTAATCCCCGTTTACAGTCGAGAATGTCGAGATAAAGTTTAGTTGGAGCCCAGACTAGTTTCAGTTTGCTATACTAGAGACAGACTAAGTCAAGAGCATACTAATCTCATCTCGTTTCGCTTGCAACCCCGTCTAAATTGACTGAATCTGAGGTTCAACAGTTTTTTTTAATTAAATTTCTTTGAGCCTTGAGTCAATCGATGCAAACTAATGCTTGTATAGGTGAACTGGCTCAATTTTGAACTTTGTAGACGGCTTTGAAGGAAAA
Source organism: Lithobius niger (assembly GCA_023313725.1). Taxonomy (NCBI): domain Eukaryota; kingdom Metazoa; phylum Arthropoda; class Chilopoda; order Lithobiomorpha; family Lithobiidae; genus Lithobius; species Lithobius niger. Next base: position 57,194 of record JAHWFP010129607.1, read on the forward strand.
AAAAATAGTAGGGGAGCGAACGAGTAAACCTCCAACCATTGTAGACGGGGGGGGGGGGGGGGGGGGGGGGAGATGAAGAAAAATCCAGATTAGAATATGCGTTCCAAAACCAGGTATATATAGGCTACTGTATACGGTTATGGAAGGCGTTTTGATCCAAAATATGGCTATGATTGGAATTCAAAAAGTTAATCTTACTCAGAAATTCACGCACAGAAAACGCTTAAAATCAAAAAGTAAAATACAAACAGTGTTTAGCGAATTTTCGATAGGCAATGGCGCATTGTTATTTTCAAGTCCGCCTATCTTCTTCAGGTACCTCCTTGTTGTGCTGTCTTGTGTTTACATTGCTGCGTGCATTAGTGCTGTTAGTACAGCGATGTAAACGCAAGAAAGCACAACAAGGAGATGCCTGAAGAAGATAAGAGGACTTGAAAATGCAACGTTCGTCGTTATTCGCCTGTCGAAATTTGCTAAAATACCGTTTGTCTTTTACATTTTGAATTTGAGTGTTTTATGTGTGTGAATTTCTGAATATCGAACGTTCAAAGTATAGCCAAGGTTGGATTAATCTTACAAATTTCTTCAAATAACGGTGGATTTGTTTAGTATTCATCAGACACTGTTTCTGACGAATTTGACTGCACGTCCTGCAATCAAGGAGTGTTAATTATTAAGTCAAAACATTCCGCAAACATCGTTAGACAGAAGAATCATCAGATTACGCCGGATAACAACGTTAGGTGATGGGTCATTAATTAATGCATCGTGGCGGGGATGGTTTCCATTAACGTTCCGAACCCTTCGAGAAGCAAGTTGATTAAATAATTAGTGGCCCTGCATATATTAGCTGCGACGTTTCGTCGATGGATGCAAGATTTATGAACTGCAAGTTGGCAAGCGTGTTTACGTTCGAAGAAATGTGCCTTCGCATCGCATCGCACAACAAAGCCAAAGGTTACAAATTAAATCCCAGTGTTTTATCTTTACATTAAAAAAAAACCGCACTTGAGTTTCATAATCTTAAAATCAACCGGAAAGTGCACATTGAAATATGAAAGAAACACGGAGTTTGTCAGTCTATAATCACGACCACTGTCAAGTGTAGGACTATTCCATGAAAAATTAAAACATGAATCACATTGTAAAATAGGCAACAATTACACTCATCCCATAAACCTGAACAAAGCCAGATATGACAAGTCAAACATCTATAGGAATCAGAGTCGAAACCGAAAGAAATCGAAAGTGGGGGATGGTAAAGGAACTCGAGCAGTGGACGTCCGATGTGTGCACGAACCAGGAATCCCTCACTATTCCGCTCCGTCCCCCAACACTTTTTTATATTTGGTTGATTTGATGTTTGACTTGCCGTAGCCAGGTTTTGTTCAGGTTTACGGTTGGGTGTATTTCGTGAATTTTCCAGGATTCACCAAAACTTAGACGACGGACATTTAGGCGACGGAAACTTTGGCGAGGAAAACATTAATTTTTCAAACGGTTGGACACTTAGCCGACAAATTTCAGATACATAGGCGACATTACATGTGTGTGATGATGGCCAGCGCCTAGATGAAAGTTTTCCGTAAATTCATCGAAATGCAGCAATTACGCTTACGAAACCTTTGTCTACAATTCAACGAAGGCGTTACAAATTTGGAAGATTTTATATGAGCGGTGTTGCCTGTAACATTAGACATATAGGTGACTGAAAGGCTGATCGCTATTTTTAAATATGAAAGTGTAAAGTATGAACTTTTATCCTCTGCAAATTTTAATTTTAAGTGTAAAGTGTGATGTTTTAAAGAATTTAAGCTATCACGTTCAAGTATCGATTTTAAAGTGTGAAGTATAAACTTTTATTTTGCCCGCCGCCAAAGTTGTCCATCGCCTAAAATGTCCGTATATCATTTTCCAGTGTTATACCTATTCATGGTTTTTTTTTCATGGACTTGAAAAAAAAGATGGCCATGGTCCTCTTTATCGACTGAAACGTCGTATGTTTAATAAATTTTTATGTGCACTTTCTTGCTGAGTTTTAAATTAAGAATATTATAATATTTTAAACACCATTTTAGGTCTGCAGCATTACTAAAAAAAATGCCATATTGTGAAAGCACTCTTTTTCAACAGTGCTGTTTGTAAACGCTTTTACCCGATGTCTTTATCAGCTGAAACGTCTAAAAACGTTTTATATAAGTATCTAAAATCTGTTTTACTAAGAAAATGACGAAACTGTCCACAAAAGTCTCCCCCCTCCCCCCCAAAAAAAAAGTTTCTCAGTTACTGGACAGACAACTATTTTTCTCTTTATAGTGAGGACTTTTTTTAGGTTGCATAATTATGATCGTATCTCTGAATTCTACTGAACCGCAATCTCAAAAGCAGGATATGAGAGTGATTTATAGCTTACCCGGTCAGTATCCATTTCAGATAAAATTTTCCCGCGATTTTTCGTGGAATTTTTTTTGTTTTATGAAATACTAGTCTGTTTTGACAGGAGGAAGTTAACTTTATCTTCGGCGAAGATTTAATCTGATAGGAGGATTCAGCATTATATGTTGACCTTATTACTGTTTTTATTTATCAGTCCGTTTGTTAATATGAATTTTACAAAGTTGTTCAAACCGAGATCGAGACAGTTTAACTTTCAAGTCTCAATAATGCGAATTCATTGGCGCCTGGATGAACGGGTATGAACTGCCGTAGTTTAGGAAATCAAATATGCTTAGACATGTGTCTGTCTGATATGTAATCCCACCTATAATTCCCCCTGTAAGCATATGTTAAACTTTGAAAATAAAAATGTATTAGAATAAAAGCATTTTAAGGTAAATGACCTAGAATACGTTTTTAAGACGGTTTAGCTCAAAAAACCTATGGAAGCGTTTTACGAAAGTATACTGGTGGAATGAAAAGAGATTAAAACCTTTCAAAATTTAATCTTTTCGTAGTGTTCCAACCGAGAAATAAAACACCATCAAAGGCTAAGGTTTTTGAAAGGTATTTTCTTTTCCAATGCTATTTCTAAAACTTTTTTTCCTAATTCGGAAATATCCGGAACCTGCTGCAAACCTTGGGGTGAATGTGACGGGGGTAGGGATCGTTCAAGGTAAGTTTTACATCCGGGTAATCTGGCTTTTTGGCGCTCCTTAATTTTTTACGCACCGCTTCCTCCACCCCCGCAATTTTTTTTAGCTGATTTTGTCTTCTGGTGCGGTCCCTCCCTCTATAACCTCATGAGTTTCACCAACGTACTAAGCATTAAAGAAGTAATTTCTATTCAATTTTCATACAATTTTTGACTGCATTCACCTCACAGCTAGACACGTCTTACACTTTGAATTATTACAATTAGTCCGTTTGATGAGCCAACTGACCCTGAAAATTTACAATTCCTAAATTTAAAAAAAAATGACCTAGCCAGTGCCCCACATAGCCGCCCCAAAGGAAGGGGGCGGGGATGGCCAATCGAAAGCTGATTCGTTGTGTGTGTACAGTCTGAAGACGTTATGCAGTGAAGTGAGTATATACACATCACTGTGTACCAGCTCAGCCTCCACACGAATTATGTACTGTACCCATTTTGAGTGCTGTGTGAACCAAAAAGTACACAACTCGGTGGAGGGCACAGTGATGTGTAGCTTTCTTTTGTGTAACTTTCAATCATCAATGTGTATAACTTTCAATTCTCAGCGTTTTTAAAGTGTACTTAAAAAATTGCTTTACCCCGAGTTTAATCTACCGTAAACATGCTTCCGACGGTACGAAATCTTTGAAACAGTAAACCATACACTGGAAGAGTTTAAAGATAAAAGTATAGCCAACTAGTGCACAAGTAAAACAATAACTTAAACAAGACTTTTCGGGGATGATTTAGTGAGTTTTCCCTGAGTATCAAACATAGTTTAAATTCCCTGATTTTTCTTTGCGAAAAATCAGAGAATTCAGTGAGTTTCCCATGAGTTTTAAACATAGTCTATTCTCTGAGTTTTCTTGGCTGTTTTGCGATAAATCAGAGAATTTAGTGAGATTTACCTGAGTGTCAAACATAATAATAATAATAGAAAGTTTGGTGCAATTGCACGCAGGTCAGGAAAGGACCCTGGAAGGTCGCTAACATCCAGCCTGATATATATCCACGTCATCAAGTGTGAATAATATCAGCTCAAAGGCTTAGTACAAAAAATAAAAAGATAAAAAAACAAGAATCATGACATGGCAGGCACTCCGAATAAAATAAAAATGTAAAAACAAATTTTAAAACAGAAAAACAGAAAATGCAGTAGGATGCCCAGCAAGACGTTCTTTCTCTTCATGCGAGTTTGATTCTTGTTTTTTCTTTTGTTTTTTGTACGAAGACTTTGAGCTGATTTCCACACTTGATAACGGGGGGTGCATTTATCCTCGAAATGTCGTGTTTTATTGTTTTACATGTGCACCAGTTGGGTATATTTTTTACTTTGAAATCTTTGAAACCATCGTACGAAAGTTAAAACGAGCTATAGCCAACGAATAAAATACGGTACTGAGTAAAATAATGAAGTATATAGGGCGTATTTAAAAGCGAAGCGAGTTTGGCGTGTATTGGTGAAGTTTTCTAACAGACCTTTTCCTCTTCTGTTTGTGATAATAGACAGTCTTCATAACGAAAGCTCGCAACAACTTTTATGTGTAACTGCGAGACAACCAACTTATTCCAACTGTTTTAATAATATTTATGCAGAAAATAACTGGCGAAATACTGACATCCAACAGCACTGTGTTCAAATTGACACACTAATTTAATAGTAGTACGAAACAATCGTTTTAACAGTAAGTAAAGCAACGTTACTAACAGGTGTTTTTTTTAATGTAGCCAAAATTTGTTAAAACATTCAATAAAATCATAATATTTTTTGAAAATTCAGCCAAGCTAAATATCACCATCATAAATTACCACATAAAAACTCCCACAGGTTTCCATTACAACACGGATGAGCTCTCGAGTGCACCTTGCTGGCATACACCTACACAGGAGCCGGAGCACCTTTTAACACATTAGCATTTTTATTTGTTTCTGTTATCACCTTAGTTTCTTGGTTGTTGGTTTTTGCCCGGCAGTTTGCTAAAGCACGCTTCTTAAAAGTACTCCAAAGTGAATGGTGAGGAGGGGCAGGCAGGGAGGGAGGGCGGGAGGTGGAAGAAGACGTGTAAGGGGGGGGGGGGGGGCGTTATAAAAATGAATTCAAAGCACGTTAGCTCGTTTCCACGTGCGCGCTTTTCTATTCTGGCTGACCTTTTCAAGTTGAGATATACCTTAGCTTGCATTTTGGAAGAGACGAACGCCGTAAGGAGTTAGGTGTGTGTGTGCCGCAGCATAAATCTCGGTCGTCCGAGTTTTGAAGTGTATTTTATTATAAAGTCACTGCTGTCATGGAGAAAGCTATGATAGCTATAGCAGACACACACCCGAATGGTGTACGAAGTAGGCTACTAAAGCCCTAACCAGACTGGGAGCTCGCGGCTGCACGGTTACGTAAAATGGTGTATCAAAGACGTCAATATTAGTCCGTAAACGTACACTAACCACACGATTGCAGCAATATTGACCTTGTACGCACGTACGTAACGCATAGCTTTGCACGAAATTGTCTTCTGTCTGGAGAGGCCTTTACACAATGAAGGCTATACGCAAGCTACGTCTGATATATAACTTCCACGCTAAAAACAAGTGTCATGAGATAAACAGATTTTAGACCATCCCTTAGACGTAACAGACCTTTTAAAACAAGCGTTTTCGTAGTGTTGCAGACGAAAAATGCGTTTAAAATAACACCCTAATACAGCATTTCATGAACACACTTAAAACATGTGGTAGCGACCGAAGTGTTTGAAGTAAAACTCCAGTAATAGTGGTAATTTTATGCCGTATGTTAAAACACAAGCGTATTCGTTAAACACAAGTTTTAAAAAACACGCACTTCGTAATGACAACAAGCATTTTATTACGAATACTTTTGGGTCACGAAAAAATAATTTGTTTCTCAGGCCCTGCCTGGGTCAAATTTCCTCCTGGGCATCAGTTTTTATTTGCTAACACAAGCTAAAATTATTACTGTACAAGGAAAAGCAATTCAGGTAGCAGAATATAAGCATTAGTTAGGTCATGTTAAGCGAACCACTTGCAGCTCTGTAAAACTAAAATCCAAGTATTTTGGGCAGTTAAAAGGAGGCTGGAGTTACTTGCAATACAATAAAAAATAAAATACAAAAGCCCTATGGTGCCCTGGTTTCTTTTGAAAATGAAAATGCCCGAGAACTAAACTACATTTCGTTTCACGGCCTTATTGCGCCTGTTTTTTTAAGTAATGTTTTGTAAAGTGTTGTAAATTAAATACACTATTGTGTTTATTTTAAAGACATTTCACGTCTGCAACACTATAAAAACGCCTATACGTCTTCTCAGCCATTGCTATATTTTGCAAAAGCATTTGAAGTGCTTGCGTCTAGACGTCTAAAAACGTTTTCTGGGTGTGTCTGAAATACATGTTTATCTTAAAACAATTTTTTTTCAATGCAAGCTGACTCCTGATACGATTCCCGCAGAAGAATTAAAAATCTTCATTTGTATATTTTAAATTATTGATAGTGATACGGGTTTATCAGAAAACAGTTAGCCCTCCTCATACCCCACAAAAAACAGCCGACACAGTGTAAAACGACACATTGAAATGTTTTTTAAGATGCTAATTTGACGATACATCGAAATAGGTTTTTATGGTGTTACATAAATACGACTCATTGAAATAGGTTTTCTTTGTGTTGTTGAAAACATAGTTCACGACACATTGAAATTGTCAATTTCAGAATGATAAATTCCGAAATTTTACTCTTGAGATATCCCCATAATACTCCATCCCTTGTTGCCTGTCAGCCATTGGAGACCTATCATTGTAGACCTAGCCTACCATTTCAACGTGTCTATATGGAATATCTTCCATTCCTGCTAACATTGTTACTGGATGATCGAGAGCCAAGGAACGCTCAAGGGCCGATAGGATGATCAAGGGCCACAGGAGGGACAGCCGAGACCCCAAACATATGAACAAGGGCCTAGAGGAATAGTTGAGGGCCCAGAGGTACTATCGAGGGCTCAGAGGGATGGTCAAGGGCCAAGAGGTACGATTGAGGGCCCAGATAAACACTCGAGAGCCCAGACGAACAAACAAGGGCCTATAGTAGAACTGTCGAGGGCCCAGAGGGACGATCGAAGGCCAAGAGGGATAAAGAGGTAGAGTCCAGAAGGATGAGCAAGGGCCTACAGAATCGGTCGAGGGCCCGAAGGAACAGTCGAGAGCCCATAGAAACGTTCGAGAGCCCACAGCAACGAACAAGGCTCCTATACGGTTGAGGGCCCAGAGGGACAATTGAGAGCCAGAGGAATGAACAAGGGCGTACAGGAATGGTCAAGACTCAAAGGGACGACCGAGGACTTGAAGGGACAGTCCGAGAGCTCAGAGAAATGATTGGTGGCCCAGTGGGACGATTGAGGGCCAAGAGGGATGGTCGAGAGCCCAGAGAAATGAACAAGGACCAGCAGGAATGGTCGACGTCTTAGTGGGACCTCGATTGCGGACCCATCATTGTAGCCCTGTAATTGTAGACCAGTGGCATAGGAATTAGACCAGTGGCTTGGGTTATATGGTTTGGTGGCTTCAAGGGTCGCTGATAACAGCTACTGCAAAAGCGAATTAAGATTTAAAATTCAAAATAACTTCTGTTTAAAATTTCCTCGAACGTTTTCTCAACACAAAGTAACGATGCTAGGATTACAACCATGTCTTTTCAGTCCAACTTTCCTTACCTAAACGCTAAAATCGACTTCTCCAGTTTCACTGATAATAATTAAATAATTTGAATAGTTAAGCTACTAAATTAATTAATGCGGAAACTGTCAGCAAGATGAAATGTATAATATTTTGAAATATGAATCAGGATAAGGCTAACTTTCGAAACAAACTACACTGCATTTATTTTGTATACATAATTGCGCATTTTTTGTTTGTTTAGGTGCTTAATTTGAAAGTTTAGGGTTGCAAGAGAATGTTAATTTTAAACTAGACATATCATTCGCTTTGCTCACTCTATTGGCGTCGAACCACGCTTCATGTAGTTTGGTTAATTTCTTTCTGATTAATTTGCCTGATCAAACTTTGACAGTTTCAGGGCAGTTTCAACATTCACGTGTTTGAGGGCAAAAAAAAAATATAAAATTACTGCAATGAAGATAGGCCTATCCGAAGCGTAATTTAATATATAATAAATAAATAAATAATACAATTTTTTGCGTGCTTATGAACGTGGATGGTGAAGGGCCAGTTTGACCACTAGCACACACCCCCAAGCTAAAAAGCAATAAATTGAGTTTAAAATCAGCATTGCAGCACATACGTAGGAAGGCAAGAAGCACTATAATCTGGCATACATCGACTGGTCACACTTCCAGATACAGCCGCCTAATGGTAGTCAAAGACCCGGCCTGAACGATATTACCTGGCACGCTATTCCAAATTTTGACTACCCATTAGCCAAAACAGTGTTTCTTACAGTTAAGCCTCGCCCCTCTCACAACCACTTTAAGTGAGCATCCGCTTATACTATCATTTCCCCTGACTTCAGAAACTAACCCTGGTCAAGTTTTGGCTTTTCAAAATGAGGTACATATAACAGTGAGCTCGAAGACAAGCCGCCGATATCCAGTGATTTGAGGTTTTCAGTCTGTTTTCATACAATAAATTGTAGCCCCCAGGCACTAACTTTGTGAATTTTCTCTGGACTGCTTCAATAATTTGAATGTCCTTCACAAGATGCAGGACCAGACCTGTGTCCCACATATTCTAATAGACGTCGGACATAGACCTGACTAGCACTGGAGGATTTTTACATTTAAAACATCGGGTGATCATTATTGCCTTAATAATTGATGAAATATCCATCCCCGACTTGAAGTCCCTTGTCAATACAATGCCGGTATCCTTGATATCATCTTTATTCTGTAGCACTTTTCCATTAGTATAGTAGTCCCACATAAGATGTACCCTCCCAAGATGGAAGGATTGACATTTCGCCGATGAAATTGGAAGTTGCCACTTCTTTGACCAAACCTCAACATGGTAGATTGAAGAGCACAAGTCAAAGCGATTGCAGTTACTTTCAATCGTTCTAAAGAGGTTGACGTCATTGGCAAATTTGGGAATGGATTGGGTGGTGCAGCAATTCAAATCAATAATATAAATCACAAATAGGAGAGCACCGAGGACTAAGCCCTGCGGCACACCTCTGGTAACGGCTGAGTTTCAGAACAGGAACAGAGCAGTTTTAAAGCCCGACTCCTGTGTGTCAGGCAGGACTTCAACCATCCAGGATGTCGCCCTCAAAATCGAAGTATGAGTTTAATGAAGCGTTTGTTGTGGACGATAGAACTGAAAAAGAATATGTCTACTGGATTCCCCCTGTCCACCTCCCGTGTCCACATGTTCATGTACTTAATAAGCTGCAGGGCCGAGCTACACCCTGGAAGAAAAGCGAATTGGTCAGGTGAAAGCAGCTTTAATGAGTTAAGATGATTTAACATATGATTTCAAATGATACGTTCAAGAATCTTACGTTGGAAATAGGGGGCCTGTAATTTTTTGGGTCAGCGGCTTCCCTCTTTTTGTGTACCGGAATTACTTTTGCAGTTTTCCAAAGTTTGGGTACACAGTTTGTATTTACAAACAGTCTGAAAATTATTGTAAGGGGTAAACTGAGTTAACTTTTTAATACTGCATAGAAGAAAGCAGAGAACACATCAGATATGATTCCTTGACTGCTTTTAAGATTTTCCATAGCCACTATGACCTTACTATGAGTAACATCTACCCGCTCACAGGTCTGGGAGGCAATAGCAGGCCGTGACAGATTTGGCATACACAACGATTTTTTTGTTTGTTTTGCAAAGGCGTTATTATATACAAATATTTGGTTTATTAATGTAATTTTAGATAAGATCATCATTAACCCTAAGCGGGGGAATCTGGCGTGTCATGCCTGTCAATGACCTAGCATTCCTGTAGAAGGCCGTCAGAGACCCGTTCGCTATAGCTTGGCGTCACGGCCAGCTTCATCGTTTATAAGCGAGTCAATCTCGGCCTCGCAGGTATAATAAACCACCGTTGCATGAGCATCCCGATCTCGCCTATAGATGTGTGCAAGTATTAATTTATAGTTCAACAGTTTACGGATTTTCAAGAAGTAGCACGAATTTTTTTCGGAATTACTGACAATAGATTTATATCATTTTAACAAGCTAGTGAGGAAGCTGTGGAAAGTGTTTCACTGGTCTTCCACATTGTCCTGATGGGACATGAAATCCGTCCTGCAGTTTACATTTGAAAGAACAGCCCTAAATGTGGGAAAATGTACGCGGGTTTGGGGAACTTTGGAAAGGGAGTTCTGAGATCTAAGTCGAGCCTATAAAAGAGACCATTTGGTAGTCGCAATCCCCAACTTATCAAGTACATCTGATGTCATAAACCAGCCGATCATCATCAGTAAGGATGAGGTCCAGCAAATTTGGGTGGGCTCTTCAACTAGCTGTCGGTGCCCCTATTAATTATTATCTTTCGTTTGGCGCTGCTTTGTGTACAGGTGTTTACAGGTGCCTTATTTCAAGAGGAGTAGAGGGACGTGAGCATACGGGGACCGTACATTATTAATAATGTAGATCGCTTAAAATTATAATAGGAGGCCACCAACAGTTATTTTCCAGTAGTCCCCCCGATCCGTCTTACGCCACCGTTGTAGACCAGTCATTGAAAGACTGAACTACGAGTTGACAGCATAGTCTAAGGATGGACAAAGCTCGAATTTTTCGTTGAATTGAGGCGCTTAACATTTAGATATTATTGATAAATTGCCAACACCAAAAGCTTTACCATTTATGCTCTATTCCGAGCACATCATAAATCGCACACGATACGGATTAACTGGGAAAGGTGCTCGGAACGGAGTGGACACATCCAAAGTGAAGTAAATCGTATCCGAGTTAAATGAATCCGGATTCATATATCGATCGAATACGCTTCGCTTTGCATAACTTCACTTCTCTAGGCGCTCGGAAATGTTGGGGTCGAATTCTGAATTAGCTGCATTCCATCACCAGGTGGCAATTCCGTTTCATTTGCTGTTTTCTCAAATGCACCTCGCATAAACAAAGGAAGTGTGCACTAATTTTCAAGGATAGTTCATACGCCTGCTGGCACTTAATATTTAAAAATTAATAAAATTAAACGATTTATGGGTTGGTGGAGCCACGGTGTGAGTGTTAGCCCAAGTACGAATTCGTTAATTAAACGACAATAGCGTATTCTGGTGAGTGGTTGAGAAACTAGGGACTAACCCCCTTTCAGTCAAGCAAAGGGGTTCGCGACAATTCGGTTCAACGACAATTCGGTCCCGGACAATTCGGTCGCAAAACTCGGTCCCAAAAAATAAGACAACATACGACAATGGTCCCAGTCAAACAAATTTCCAAGTTAAAAAAATAAAACGCCAGTTAAAATTTGAGCAACAACTATTACAACTACGACTAACAAAATGAGAATCTTAAGTTGAGTGCAATGCAAGTTTCTACTTTTGTTTATAACTGGAAATTTTTGTTGTTTTAAAACTCCCTGGTCACTACGCCTCTAGGTCCTAAGAACAGCTTATAAAACCGAGTTCCCCTAAAAAATGTATGCAGTAGGGCGGGGGGGGGGGGGGAAAGGAAAGAACGTATTTTCAGGTGCTGGAGTTATGCTATGAACACTGGTGCTACAAAAGGAACGGAGTCTAAATTTTTAGAAAAAAAAAAGAGTTAGGTAATTTGTGAACGCTCCCCAATCCATGCAATTTCAAAACTTGAGGTCCTGCACGTTTCGATGGAAGTTCTCTCTTTGCTTCTTGAGCCAATGGCCAAGGCAACGCTACTGAGCTTGTCCGTTTGCATGGCTTTGATGGTTTTCCACAGAGTTGGATGATTATGGCGGGGTGAGGTCATAGTAGCAAAACGACATAACAGCAAAACGACATAACAGCAAAGCGACATAACAGCAAAACATGTTTCCGACATAACAGCAAAACGACATAACAGCAAAACGTCACAAGAGCAAAGTGCAAAATTCCACGTTAGCGTCATAACAGCAAAACGACAGTACAGCAAACGTCAGTACAGCAAAACGTCAGTACAGCAAAACGTCACAACAGCAAAACGACACTACAGCAAAACGACACAACAGCAAAACGTCACAACAGCAAAACGTCACAACAGCAAAACGTCATAACAGCAAAACGTCATAACAGCAAAACGACAGTACAGCAAAACGACAACATAGCAAAAATTTATCAGCAAAACGTCACAACACCAAAACGACACAACAGCAAAACGCCACAACAGCAAAACGACACAACAGCAAAACGACACAACAGCAAAACGACAC